>ML819004.1:18975-56572 GCA_009831015.1 Picea engelmannii | reverse complement strand
CTTCCCTCGCTAAGAGGGAGTGTTAGCTTTTATAGCTCGGGAGGTACTCCGCATGTTTTGTCTTGTATGCGGAAGTGACCTTGTATTTACACTACTAGGCACTTGACTTTGTAATAGGCTTTTATAAAGTTGTAATAAAGTGGCTCTTTTATTAAAGCGACTTTTTACAAAGTAACCTCCTAATATTAAAGTGACTTTATTTCATAAAGTGCACTTATGTTATAAAGTGAAATTGTACTTTAATATTTTAAGTGATTTATTTTGGACAGAATGAATCATGTCTCTTGATCTTGTAAAGGCACAATTAGATTTTGGCCATTAGATTTAGGCACGTGGAAGGTGAAAAGACATTTAGATATGAAAAGTTATTTTCAGCTACAAGAGTGAACCTAGGGCAGTGTGCAAGAAAAACATATGAGAGATTTTGAGAGAGAGCTTGGAAGAAATTGTGGACAACAGATTTGGCACGATTTTCTAGAGAAATTGGGCACAAATCCCAAGGAGGAAACTCTGTTTAGAAGTTGCTGTAATATATTGTTGTGAGGGAGGCCTTACTATATGGATCTGTACAGTCTGTATAGCAGAGAAGTGGGCACGGTTTTCAAGGCAAGAGAGGCACAAAAATCGAGGCAGCTTGTGAGTGTTTATTGTTGGAGGACAACCATACATAAGAGACCGTACAACAACATTTTTGGCTCTGTTTTCGAGGGCTGATTTGGAGCAGGCCATACAACAGTAGAAATTTTTGGGCACGCTTTTGTAGGTAGATTTCCGTGGGACTGTTGGGTGCTGTAAGTGAATTTCTCTCGCTGGAAAATGTATTTCTGCTGCTGATATGTACTTTCCTGAAGCTGAATAAAATCTCTCTCATTGGGTTTCCCTACATTGGGGTTTTCCCTGGCTGGTTGCCAAAATTTCTGGGTGTTTACATGGATTTGTGACTGCTGTTCATTGTTATTTTCCGCTGCAAATGTACTTAGTAATGTGTGTTTCTGCTTATGATATTTAATCTGAATGTGGGTTCATCTCAGATGTTCATGTAAGACAGAAATCTTTAGGTTGCTAAGTGTATGACAGAATTATTTGTGCTGATTTTGTCATTAAATTTATACAGATTTTTGGGCTTGTATCTCAATTGTTTGTCTTGTTTCGGGTAGGTATAACACTCTCTTGCATGTACACTACACTTTGGAAACCTACCCTCATCAACAAGACCCTTCTTCAAGCCTCTTTTCACTTCTGAACTCGACCTATAGGGGTTTCACTTTCCATTACTTCACTTTTCGTCTCAATCCCCCTAGGGTCACCGAGATTCCCCCCTTGTGGTGATTTATCATCACTAAAGCGAGGGGAGTATCTATCTAAGGTGATAGTGGGTAGTTACTCCCATAGTTGTCTCAAGTTTGTGGATTGGGTCGAGCTTTGCCCAACTTACAATATGTGTGATAACACTACTTTGTACAGGCTACTGGTAGGAAGTCTAATGACTCTAATCTAAATTATTCTATACTGTAGATTAGCGTTGCAGTAAGTATTATTTCTAGGTACATGACTTCATTGAGCATTATGCACTAGAAGGCTGCAAAGACGATATAGGGTATATGCATGGAATAATTGATTTTGTTGTAGAGTTTGTTAGGAATGACAGTTTTAGTTTGATTGGTTTCATAGATTTAGACTAGGTAGGATCATTAAATGACAAAAAGTGTACCTTAGGATATTTATTTCAGGTTGGGTTTATGTGTGATCTCATGGACTAACAAGAAGCATACGACAATTGCACTATCATCAACACTTGCAAATTACAAGGTTGCTGCATGCATTACATCTGAGGCAGTGTGGTGGACAAGGATCCTAGAAGATAGAAGAGTTAAACAGAATGGAGTGACTCCCCTTTATTGTGACAATTTCGACATTTTGAAGTTGTATAAAAGTTCAACAGAATGGAGCGACCTACCTGTACTGTGACAATCATGACATTTTGAAATTGGTGAAAAATCCAGTTTGCCATTGAAATTTTGAAGCATGTAGAGATTCATAACCACTTCATTCGTGAGAAGGTCCTGTTACCACTGGAATATGCATGAACTGTAGGCATTGAAGAGAGATTGGCATTATCATACATTTTGATGCATAATCTTTCATTAAGTATACTTTTGAGATATGTTCACATTTCCCAAGGCATATTTGCATATTTGGAGGCATGATCATGTTCACGGGTACATGTCACCTCTTACAAGGCATAATCTACATATTTGGAGGCATGATATGGTGTGTTGGCATTCTTTGCATGGCATTAAAGTGAGCTGTCCTTAATAAGATGAGGACACATGGCTTGCTGAACCCCTCTACAAGGTTAATTACACATTTATTCATTGAGTTGTCCATCATCTAATGGAATTTTTGGTGCATTCACGACATTAAATTGTACCTCGTTGTGGCTGCCCCTCATTCTAGCTTCCACATGACACATACTCATGAAATCATCATTAAAATAGTCTTGAAGCCTCATTATGTTTAGCGACTTACTTAGAAGGGTTTAGAAGGCAGTTTGAAAGGGTTATTTATGATGCATCAACCCTATCTTATGAGACGTTCGGTGGAGAAGCCTATAGAATGGCACGAATCTTGAGTAAAAGGAATATTTTAGTGGGACATCCAACGTAGGAGTGACACTTGGATATTTTGACCTTGTTGCCCCCTCTCTCCTAGGGGTAACTAGAGGAGATCATGTCTCATGGCCCACAATGCAGACATGGATCCCGACGATGATGATGCTCAACATGTCCATTCATGGAATCCCAACAGCCCTCCTCATATGCCTCTCTCACTCTTCATCAACAAAGCTCATCACATTCAATCAACATAGTCCTTAGGAGATGGTGGTCCAACGCCATCACGAGGTACGTTATCCCTTGTTTCATATGGATTGTCGTATTTAATATATTAGGCATGTTAATGAGGATCATTGGTTGAAGTTGGATAATGAATCATAATCTCAAGAAGTTATGCTTGTTGCCTTGTTTCACCTTGTTGGCCATGATTTGTGCTCTAGACCTGTGTTGTTACCCCCAAGGAATAGGGGTACTACCGGGAGGCTTTGATAAGGGTAACGTTCCATTCCCCCCCCATACTTAACACTTACCATATTGGAGCCTATCATAGTGTATTAAACTTTGGTGTGGATCATGGTTCATTCTCTTATGAGAAGAAGGGCTAGAATGCCGAGGTTGATGCAACTGCTATAAAAATAAAAGAAAGAAATATGGGATAATGGCCAATTGCAAAAGCCAAAGACCAGCTTGAGCTCTGCCCACTCTAATGGTAATCGCCCCTTGTCTTGATTTACTAAATACACATCTATAATGGGACTTTATCCCAGTAAAAATGAAAGAGTAGTGCTTGAAACTTGTAAAGGGGACTTGCAAAGTAAAAAATGAATATTAAAAGGCAAGAAAAGGGGTTTGGAATGCAAAAAGTACCGAGGAAAGGGTACCTCAAGCAACAAGTGCTCCCTTTGCAAAGGCGCTCATAGAAATGGACCAAATGATTTTATTGCCACGAAGTAAGCTCAACACGTTTCACTATCACACTTGCTCTTTGAAGGGTTCTTTTCTTTCTTACTTTCTCCTGGAAGTGCCCCTCTACTTGGGTCTTTTCTTTCTTGCATTGGTTGGCACACCTAATAGGGTCCTTTGATGGTCCTCCCATACCTAAACTTGCCAAATTGCATAAAGTATTGAGCTAATTTGAAGTTTGAAGGGGATACTTGATGTGAATTGTTAATGTAGCTTCTGTATTAAGTAATGGCTTACTTACATGATATAAGGACTCTTGTACCTTGTGAACATTGGTCTTGCTTGATTCGATAACTTTGATTTTTTTGGATGCACTTGATTATGCTCAAACACCACTCAGAGAGGTGATGCATGATCATTCCACCTGGACGCTGGCCTTGCTCACCCTAGATGTTGGGCTATTGATGATGATGTCATGTGCTAGGGTTTGTTGATGATGATGGGGCTTGTTTTCCATTAGACACCAGTTGGTGGCTTTGAGATGTGACATGGCACTTGATGAGGATCTTCCACCTTGCTTGCACCATTTGATGATGACACGTGGCATTGGGAGGCTGTCTTCACCGTTTGGGAAATTGACATCACCACACGTATGGCCCTATTTCGGTGTATTTGCATGTATATTCATCTTTAGAAGCTTTTTGAGGGGTCAGCCCCACTTGTATCATGGATTATTATCATTTTACTTCATTATTGTGGACATTAGCGCTTGGTTACCTTGTATAAATAGAGGGAGCGCTCAACTTTATCATTCATCACTCTCACACTTGTGAGAAACACCACTACTTGTCTCCTTTTCTCTCTTGTTTCACTTGGAGTACTTGTGCGCACTTTTTGAAGAGGGATCTTGTTGGATGTTTTTCTCTTGTTTGATGGATGGATGTTGAGGTAGGGTTTCCTCATCCATAACGCTTGACCTAGTAAGTGTTCTTATTCAAGTTTTATGCTTATTGGTGGTATATTTTTCTGGTGGATGCTCTTTTAGATGGTTAATTGTTGCATGTTACCTTGTATGCTAGAAACTCTAGGAGGGATTAAGATTGTTTATCTCCCACCCTAGTTTCATTTATCATTAATTGTTGAAGCATTTAAGACTTGTTCTAGGGCTTAAGTGTGTTTACACCCTAGGGTTTTGGCTTAGCTAGTTCAAGTCCTAGGGATTAAGATGGTTTATCCCCTTAGGGTTTGACCTAGTTCAATTAAGACCTTGTTGCTAGAAGCTAGAGATGAGAATGACACCTAGGGTTTATGAGGGTATATGCCGCAAGGCTTATTTCGAGAAGTTTGGGCTAGGGTTTATGAGGGTATATGCCCTAGTTCGATCTTCACACTTCTCCCTTGCCTCTAGCAATCTTCATGGTGTTTTCCTTGACTCCATTTGCCCAAGGAAAGAGAAAACGACACTAGTCTTATTGATTGCAAGTGATGGTTGAAACCCTAGTAATAGCTATTATTACCCTCCAAGTTGCACTAGGATGGACTTGTAGTTGAGCCGCCAAAGTTGAACAATTACTTGTTCAAATCCAAAGTTCAGAAGTCCAACTGACCATTATGGCCCTTCAACTTCTTTCTCTTCATCACGCATTTTGCATACCCCCATGGGGGAATTGTAATAAGATGAAATAGCATGATGAATTTTGTAAAAGGCTTAGCCCCCTAAGACTTGGTCATTAGTACATTACTCCATGTGTTTTTTTAACTTTCTAATTATATCTTGCTGCCTTACAAGCGAGTTATAATTTTTAAGTTGTTTCACTCAATCTCCTCCAAAGTTGGAGAATGTCCTAGTGGCTTGGCCTTGGTGTGTTGTCTAAGTCTGGTGTCTAATGTGTATTACCATGCTAGTCATCATCCTAGAGTCTTATGGAAATGCGCTAATTCCCCCTTAGTTTTTTTTTAATGTTTTTAGTTAATAAAATATTTCCCGCAAATGGGAAATTTTAATTGTAAATGATGTATGAGTTAAAAAAGTGGTACTAGGAGGCATTATATGCCTTGGGGGTATCTGTTTTCTCACTCACAATACCCACTTTACCTATGTACCACCTTGTTGAGGAAACTTATTGGTTTTTACCCATTGAAAATCAATTTCTCTAAAACAGGGCGAATAGATTAAGGATTCCCTTACTTCTTTACCTCTTGAATCATAGAATTGGGTATCCTGAAAAGGAAAATGATTAACTTCATTCTCTTCTTGTGCAGGAGGAATAGGATCTCAGATGGCTTCATCAGAGGGAAGAGCACATGTTATTGCTTCATCATCATGTTTGATGTCTTCAGGCTCTCGCTCTTCAACCAGGTCCTCATTATCCTTGGTAGAAGCATGAGTAAATTTTTGCTCTTCCTCATGGGATTGGTAACCTTCATTAGGATCCCTCTCCTCAACCTCTTGTTGGTCGACGACTTGTTCCCATCTTTCCTGGAATTTACTAACGAAGGTCTCAAGGGAAGCTAATCTCTCCAAACTAAGAGTATTTGGGGTATCTTTAGGGTTATCAACCTTGACTTCTGGAGTAGGGAGATATTCTTTTGTGTGTGAGGAGATATTTGCCTCGATTTCTGTAGCTATGTGATAAGCTTCTTGGATCGTCTTTGGCTCCCTATCATTGAGGAGGAATCCTAATTCTCCTGAGAACGCCCTAGTATAGAGAAATACGAGATATCTTTCTCCAGGGTTAGATTCTTCATTAATTCGTTGTAACAACCTCTCGAATCTGGTATGGAACTCATTAACAGTCTCATTTTCATTCCTTTTTATGTTATTGAGTTCATTTAGAAATGAGTACACATACTCTTTGATGCTCCATTTTCCAAGAAAATATCTTCTAGTTGATCCATGGATGTGATACTAGCATTAGGGAGACTATCATACCATTTTCTAGCATTGCCATGAAGAGTAGCAGAGAAACGTTTCATTGCTAGATCTGTTGAAATAATGTAACTGCAAAGTGTATTCTTATTATTATTTGATATATTATTCATTGGATCAATCCCCATTGTGGATTGATCATGTTGGCTATTGTAAAAGGACCAAATCCCCTTTTGCGGATTGGTCATAATATAATTGTAATAGGCAAAAGAAGAAGTCGGCCCCAGAATATATCAAAGAGGCCCTGGAATAAAATAAAGGTGGTTATAACCACCCAGATTAAGAAGTCGACCCTGCCAGTGAAGAGACAATTCACATGTGCCAAATTAGTATAAATAAGGAGGCTAGCGCCTCACTTAGACACACACCTCACTTACTCATCGAGAGACAAGTTTTGGAATTGCAGTTGGAGAAGAGAAAGAGAGAGTGGCGCATCTTTGGGAGAGGATCTTCTGTATTAGCTTAAGCTATCTCTTGGCATTGTATTGGCTATCTATAATAAGAAAGTTTTGCTGGGTTTTCTTCCCCTAGAGGGTTTCCCAAGGTAAATGCTGTGTCTCTTGTGATTGTGTATTTCTCAGTGATCTTGTCTTATGTTGCTGTTATCTATTGAAATACAAAGAACTATAATAATGGCTTAAACATTAACATGGTATCAGAGCCAAGCTGAAGGAAGCATCTTTCATAAGAATGAAAAACGTCACTGTTGCCGTACATGCAAATTAGGGCTTTTTGATGGTGAAGCTTTTCAGCTCTAAAGCCATCTAGAAAAGTGCGCCCTCCCCCAAGGATTACTTTGGCACTCTCAGCGAACCTTTTTAGTGGCTAGATCTCCCGGAAAGTAAAACCCTAGTTTCACAAAGTACCGGAAGTACCAGAAAACCAGTGCACCAGAAGTACCAAAAGTACTAGAGTACCAGAGGTACCAGAAAACTAGAAGCACCAATCCAAAAATCCGCAGATCAAGTTTGGAGGAGCAAAAGTTGGATTTTCAAAAATCTAACTGCACCAGCCAACTCGCCTCAGCTCAACGCATCTATCCCCTAGATCAAAATTTCAAAATTCAAAGTTTGAAAAATTAGGGTTTCCTCATAAAACCCTAAGTTGCAGTTGTAGTCTCAGAACCAGTTGCAGTTGCAGTCGTAGTACTAGTTGCAATCACCCTTGAAGTTTTTAAGAATTGGTAATGATTACCGCTGCTGCCAGATGGTGCCACTACCTGCAAATGCTATCAGAGGTATGTACTCACATATGTTTAATGGTTAAACTTTAAAGAGTACTTGCAGGAGAAGGGATCTCTTGCCATAGATCCAGAAGGATCTCAAGATCCAACACATTCAGAGGAACGATGCAACCCACGTGTAATCATTCTGATATGCATCTATTTGTTATGACATTATCTTGATCAGTGTTGCATGTTGAAGCTATGATCAAATTATTAGATGGATTAAAGTTGAGATCATAGAGCTTATCCTCTAACCCAACCTTCTGTCAAGATAGCGTATTGTCTTAGTACATAAGACAGGTTGAAGAAAGCACTCGTTATCTTGAGTGAAGGAGACTCAGAAGCAAAGCAAGCACTCATTCCTGAGGACAAGGCTCCAGGTTTGATTAATCGAGTTAATAAGATTCAAAGGTACGCATGACAAGTTGATGACTATAGTTGAGATAACAGTCTTTGTAAAGTATCATACTTGATAGCATGTGAGCATATAGAGGTAAATGCTTAACGTAATCATTTGTTTGATACAACTAACACCTCCTCTAGGAAGAATCTCGTGTGTTAGTTCCAGGTTGCCATGGAGAAATGTTTGATCACAACACTATGAGAGTGTTGACCTCATTTTGTATTGTATTCCTTACCTTTAATCTTTGCTTCAAACAAGTTACAAGTGATAGCTCTAAAGGAGCTAATGTGGTGATTGTTCGTGCTATTGCTTTATATTATCAAAAGGATATTCCTCTTGCTTGTTGTTTTGTTGACCTTGTTCTAGGTCATAGGGAAGCAATAGTGAAGGTTGCAGAAGGCAATGTACTAAAGGAGAAACCATAAATGAAGCAATCATCATTGGAAAAGAAGAAGGTGGCTTGCATAAGTTAAAGGGTCACTGAGAAGTTGCCATGACCCACGCCATTGAGAATCCATGTGAACTTTGGCATAGAAGATTAGTTCACATTAACTACAAGGCGCTACCATACATATGCAAAGCAGTCACATGTTTACCAGAACTCAAGGTTGACCATGAAGGCATATGCAATGGATGTGCACAAGGGAAGAACATCAAGAACCCTTTTTCGAAGAAAGACAACAAAGCAGAAGGAGTCTTAAAACTCATTCATTCAGATGTGTGTGGCCCAATGCCATCGTCCTCCATGAGTGTGTATGTATAGTATGTATCATTCATTGATGATTATTCTCGTAAAACCTGGGTGTATTTTTTTTTGAAATCTAAATATGAAGTGTTCAGCAAGTTCAAGGAATTCAAAGCCTTGATAGAGAATCTTTCTGAAAGAAAGATCAAGATACTCAGGTCAGATAATGGAGGAGAATACACCTCAAAAGAGTTCGTGAACTTCTGCAAAGATGTTGGGATCAAGAGGGAACTCACTACTCCCTATAATCCTCAGCAAAACGGTGTAGCTGAAAGGAAGAACAAAACGATAATGGAAGCCGTGAAGACCATGATCAACGATCAAGATCTTCCTATGTGCTTATGGGCAGAAGAAACAATGACAACTGTATATGTGCAAAACTGATTTTCCCATAGTGCACTTGGGTTCAAGACCCCGGAAGAGATGTTCACCGGAAAGAAGCCAGAGGTAAGCCATCTCAAAATATTTCGCTGCCCAATATTCATACATATACTGAAAAAGAAAAGAAACAAGCTGGAACCCTTAGGAAAGAAGGGAATATTTGTGGGATACTGTGAGGTCTCCAAGGCCTTTAGGGTCTATATACCAGGTCACCCCCACATTGAGATCAGCAGGGATGTGACCTTCGATGAAGATGCAACGCTCAAGAAATCGAGAAAATGCCAGCTTGAAGAGGTATATGAAGAGGAACCTGTAATCCTCAGAGTTGCAGAATCAGTGAGGGAGGTTCCCAGAGCTGCTGAACCAGTGAGGGAAGTCGTAACTTCCCTTGATGAGGAAATTCTAGAAGATCATGATGTAGCAGAGTTTCAAGAACCTCCTCAGATGATGACCGTCCATAAAAGAAACCCAGCTTGGGCTAGAGAGCTTATTCAAGATGGAGAGAAATATGGTGTTCCCGAAGGAACCACGAGACATGTGAAGAAACCTAAGCCATTCTCCATTTATATGGCTTTGATGTGTGATCTCCTAGAAAGGGAGCCTACCTGCTTTGAAGAAGCCATTCAGAAGAAAGAATGCGCAGATGCCATGACAGAAGAATACCAATCCATAATAAAGAACGATGTATGGGAAATAGTTCCCAGATCGAATAGCAAGGATGTGGTATCGTCCAGATGGTTGTTTAAAATAAAACATGCTGTTGACGGAAGTATTGAGAAATATAAAGCAAGATTTGTAGCTTGTGGCTTTTCTCAAAAAGAAGGCATTGACTATGAAGAGACATTCGCTCCTGTAGCCAGATACACTTCGATTAGAACCATCATAGCCCTTGCAGCTAAGATGAAGTGGAAGTTACACCAGATGGACGTAAAGACAACTTTCCTAAATGGTGTTATTGAAGAGGAAGTGTATATAGAGCAACCTCAAGGATTTGAAGTTGAAGATAGGAAGTCTCATGTCTGCAAATTGAAGAAAGCCTTGTACGGATTGAAGCAAACCCCTAGAGCTTGGTATGGCCGAATAGACAGCTTTCTGACGAGCTTGGGCTTTACCAAGAGTAAAGCAGATTCTAACCTCTACTTCAAGGTTATGAACGATGAGCCAATGATATTATTGCTATATGTAGATGACTTATTCTTAACTGGAGAAGAAAAGCTCATCTCTGAATGTAAGAAGATACTCGCTTCAGAATTTGAGATGAAAGACCTTGGCCTAATGCACTATTTCTTAGGTCTTGAGGTATGGCAGAGTCCAGAGAGGATCTTCCTTAACCAAGGGAAGTATGCAGTCAAAATCTTGAAGAGATTCAACATGTTAGAGTGCAAGCCCATGAATACACCCATGGAAACGAAGCTGAAGCTGTTGGTCGATACTTTGTCAGAATTGATTGATGCCACACTGTATAGACAGATTATTGGATCGCTGATGTACCTGATGAACACCAGACTAGATACTTGTTTTGCCGTGAACACCTTGAGTTAGTTTCTGGTAGAACCCAGGCATGTTCACCTTGTGGCTGCAAAACATGTGATGAGGTACCTTAAGGGTACATTAGATTGTGGTCTCAATTATGATGGAGATCATGATTTCACATTGAGTGGGTACACTGATTCAGATTGGGCAGGAAGTGTTTCTGACATAAAAAACACTTCAGGATGCTGTTTCAGTTTGGGATCAGCCATGATCTCGTGGCAGAGTAGGAAGCTATATGGCTTCGAAAGTTGCTGACTGGCCTATTTGACTTACAGATGGAAGCAACCACAATCCTATGTGTCAACCAGAGCTGCATAAAGATGACAAAGAATCTTGTATTCCATGACAGGTCGAAGCAGATAGAGGTTCGCTATCATTACATCTGTGACATGGTGTAGAGAGGAGCCTTAAAGCCCCAGTACGTTAGCACGGATGAACAAGGTGCTGATGTGTTGACCAAGCCTCTATCTCGTGTAAAGTTTGAGCACTTTCGAGATAAGCTTGGTATAGTCTGAAAGGACCTTCCTCGAAAGGGGGAGTAGTTGCTGTGATGAGACATCTCTTGCTTCCAACTTTATTGTTGTGACGTAAAGCAAGACGATGTGATGAGACTAGAATTGTTCTTTCGGCTTGACAGCTGCGACATATAACCAGTCTAGTATCCTGCTTCCAGCTTGATTTCTGTGACGTAAAGCAGGTCGAGTATCTTGCTTCCAGCTTTATTGTTGTGACGTAAAGCAAGACGATGTGATGAGACTAGAACTGTGCTTCCGACTTGACAACTGCGACGTAAAGCCAGTCTAGTATCCTGCTTCTAGCTTGATTGTTGTGACGTAAAGCAGGATGAGTATCTTGCTTCCAGCTTTATTGCTGTGACATAAAGCAAGACGATGAGATGAGACTAGCACTGTGCTTCCAACTTGATAGCTGTGACGTAAAGCCAGTCTAGTATCTTGCTTCCAGCTCGAGTGCTGTGACGTAAAGCAAGACGTTGAGATGAGACTAGTACTGTGCTTCTAGCTTGAGAAGCTGTGACGTAAAGCCAGTCTAGTATCTTGCTTCCAGCTTAAGTGCTGTGACGTAAAGCAAGACGAGTACTGAGCTTCTAGCTTGACAGCTGTGATGTAAAGCCAGTCCTGTATTATGATGAGCTAGCCTCGTGCTGTGATGATGATGATGTATTAGTTTTATACTAATACATATTGATGCAGATGATGATTGCATTCCTTTGAGAATGACGATGCTGTCGATGAAGAAAATTTTCGATGATTTATAGATACGCCAGTCAGTGTTCCAAGATGATATTGATGATGCTGTCCTCTCACCCACTTGATGCTGTTGATGATGTTGTCCTCTCTCTCTCGCCTGATGCTGTTGAAGAATACCCTTCTTGTTAAGGGGGAGTGTTGAAATAATGTAACTGCAAAGTGTATTCTTATTCTTATTTGATATATTATTCATTGGATCAATCCCCATTGTGGATTGATCATGTCGGCTATTGTAAAAGGACCAAATCCCCTTTTGCGGATTGGTCATAATATAATTGTAATAGGCAAAAGAAGAAGTCGGCCCCAGATTATATCAAAGAGGCCCCGGAATAAAATAAAGGTGGTTATAACCACCCGGATTAAGAAGTCGGCCCTGCTAGTGAAGAGACACTTCACACGTGCCAGATTAGTATAAATAAGGAGGCTAGCGCCTCACTTAGACACACACCTCACTTGCTCATTGAGAGACAAGTTTCAGAATTGCAGTTGGAGAAGAGAAAGAGAGAGTGGCACATCTTTGGGAGAGGATCTTCTGTATTAGCTTAAGTTATCTCTTGGCATTGTATTGGCTATCTATAATAAGGAAGTTTTGTTGGGTTTTCTTCCCCTAGAGGGTTTCCCAGGATAAATGCTGTGTCTCTTGTGATTGTGTATTTCTCAGTGATCTTGTATTATGTTGCTGTTATCTATTGACATGCAAAGAACTATAATAATGGCTTAAACATTAACGGGATCTTCAACGTCATCACTGATAGGATGGAGTTTAAAAAAGGCCCAAAAGTTGCTTATGTGGTCTTCGGCTCTAACCTCATCATCACCATTGAATTTAGGGAGCCATTTTACATACCTTGTTGGCATTTGTCGGGGATACCCCGATATTTCACTCATATCCAAGGGTTTAAAATTACCTGGGTCCCATTGAGAAGCCATGTTTGGCTTAATCATTAGTGGAGTCGCCAGATAATCCTTTTAGGGATTATCAAAGGGAAAAGAGGGAATCACCCTCAGTGGAGTCACTAGGTAGGCTTTGAAAAGTGAAAGGTTTTGAGAAAAAGGCTTACCGAAAAGGTGTCGTTCGAGGAAAATTAACTCGATGTTCCCTAACAACGGTGCCAAAATTTTTATCGCACAATCTATACTTTCCCAAAGTCTAAAGGCAAGTAGGCTTAGATTGACGTAACATGGAGGTAGCCCTATCACTGTTACCCCAATAGGGTACCTCTTTCTCTTTAGGAGGAGGGAAACCTCACTCCAAGGGAGACGTCCCATGACCTAGTTGGTTGATGAAAGCCAGAAAAACACGGTGAAAACCAACCCTTCTCTCTAGGTCACTTAGGTAATGTTTAAAGGGACAAGGGAAAGTGAAGATGGGTTTGTACCTGCCCTTTACCAATGAAACATAAAACATTTGTAGTAACTATGATATCAACGATTATAATCAATGACTTCTTAGACAAATTATGTGCTGCTAGAACAAGTTATATACCATAAAGATGAGATTATAGTAGCAGCAATGTATCTTGAAAATTGCAAGTTATGATGACAAGAAAAGATATAAAAGGTCTTGCAAACTTGATAATACTTTGTCACTCATGATTTTCAAGATTAATACTAGTCAATAAATGGCTGTCTAAACATTTATAACAACATTAATTAATGATGATGACAGCAATAGAAACCACTTCAGAAAAGTACTATAAAAAAGCAATAAGACAACTACTTCAATATCCAATGATTATAGTTTGTTTAGTACAAATGCTCAATGGTTTATTGTATGGTTTTATTTGCTCATACAAGATTATGAAATTGCATGGTGTATTTAATGCTTGAAGTAAGAAACTTAAGTTGCTACTTTCTTACTTTTTTATTTGCCARGCTTTCACTAAATTGATCTAGTAACTAGTGAAACCYTAGAGCCCTAAAGTGCTAGCACTCTAGAGGTTTGCATTTGGTTATTGTTGCATAAGTTTTACTCCATAAAAAGGCTAAGGAGAGCAAGGYGCTAGGCCCTAGAAGTGCCTACACCCTAGCACTTTGTTTCTTGAGGTCAAAATCTAGGAKGACTTAAGTTGCTACTCCTCCTAGGCTTTTTCCCTCTTAGACTTTTGTGTATTATCATCAATTAGCAGCCTTAGAAGAAGCCACCAACTTTGACCCCATCACCCTAGAAAGCACTAGTTTCCCACCTTAACTCTTTGACAAGACTCCAAACCTCTTCTTTTGCTTGATACCTTACTAAGCTTACCAAATCCACTAACCTGTCCTAGATTACTAACATCTAAAGCTTGTTGCTGCTACAGAAATCATTTTGCAGCTCAAACAAGCACACTAACTAAGCTAACCTACCCAGAAATTTGCACCAACCTTGGTGTCATCACCCTAGGGTCTAGTCTTCCCTTTGCTACCTTTCTAAAGTGCAAATTCTGAATCTGTTACCACTGTCATAGCTTCTGTTACAACCACTGTTGCAGCCCCTAACAGCCCTAAAATCATCCATAAAACCATTGAGCATTTGTACTAAACAAACTATAATCATTGGATATTGAAGTAGTTGTCTTATTTATTTATTATAGTACTTTTCTGAAGTGGTTTCTATTGCTGTCATCACCATTAATTAATGCTGTTATAAATGTTTGGACAGCCATTTATTGATTTGTATTAATCTTGAAAATCGTGAGTGAAAGTATTATCAAGTTTGCAAGACCTTTTATATCTTTTCTTGTCATCATAACTTACAATTTTCAAGATACATTACTGCTACTATAATCTCATCTTTATGGTATATAACTTGTTCTAGCAGCACATAATTTGTCTAAGAAGCCATTGATTATAATCGTTGATATCTTGTTACTACTAACGTTTTATGTTTCATTGGTAAAGGGCAGGTACAAACCCATTTTCACTTTTCCTTGTCCCCTTAAACTTTACCTAAGTGACTTCTTCCGTTAAGTGATGTAGAGAGGGGTTGGTTTTCACCGTGTTTTTCTGCCTTTCATCAACCAACTAGGTCCTGGGACATCTCCCTTGGAGTGAGGTTTTCCTCCTAAAGAGAAAGAGGTACCCTATTGGGGTGACAGTGATAGGGCTACCTCTGTGTTTCGTCAATCTAAGTCTACTTGCCTTTAGGATTTGGGCAAGTATAGATTGTGCGATAACATTACCTTTTTCCCATAATCGAATATTATCTCATATTGCATATCCTTCTCTCCTCATTTTTGTTTATTATTATTTAACACCAAGTTGGTTCAATTCTAGTTACAGATTTAAGCTAATCTCTTCATCTGTGGAATGGATTGCGTTTGGGAGAGTGTTTATGTGGCCACTTACTACCCTGATATTCCAGTGTTTTGGTTTCACAGCTAGAAATATCTGCCAAAGTCTCATATACACCAGTTTTTCATGATCCAACAATTTGATGTATAATTTTTCAGGCTATTGTATACTGAATTTCCTTTATGAATGTAGTTATCTCTATTTAAGTCGGATAAATAATCAATTTGCATTAAATAAGCTAATCATGTATCCTCACAATCCTTGTTCTCTTCACATGTTGTATATCTCATTTAAAGATCACACTCCTTCGTTACTTTGTTTGTCCTGTCATGTTAATGCATATGTCTGATTTGTCATATAGGTTTTATCTGATGATGAAAAGAGATCTTTGTATGACCAGTTTGGAGAGGAAGGTGTAAGAGGAGCATCCGGGGATTCCTCTGCCAGTCCATCTAGGGTAATCAGGCAATTGTTAGTTATCTAATTTCAGATTAACTGCCGGAAAATTAGTCAGATTGATACAGATTTCAGAGTCAGTGTCCAGTAAAGATGTTAGCAGCATGGCTCCCTAAGTGGAAAATGACTTTGAGAATATTCTGACATTTACATTATCCTTGATTTAGGTTGATCCCTTTGATCTCTTTGAGTCAATATTTTCTGGAAGCAAAGGAGCATTTGATGGTTTTGGTGATACTGGAGGTACTAGCTTTAAAGTTCGACATGGTGGGCGTCAAAAGGGTGATGACATAAGGTAGATGATTTTAAAACTTAGATCTACTATTGTGAATCTCTGATGATTATTCAGAATATGTAGCAAGTTCAAATATCTATTTGCACGATGATTATATTAATGATGTTCTGTTTGTTAAAATTCAAAAACAAAGTCCCAGAACATTAAGAACTTACCCTTCACATTTTGTTCTTACACGTTTTGGTTCTGCTATATGAATTCATTACTTAGTCATAGCATTGGAAATTTCTTTTGTATCCAACATTTTCCTTCTTGTCAATTAGACCATGAAAGAGTCAGATTATTACAACATCACTTCATTCGTTTGTTGTGGTACCTGTTATCCCTGACATGTAGGGATAACTAGAGGATTTTTCACTTGTGATTTTCATCACAATCAGTGGTTCCACAGATGAGATCTATGGTTTTCCATGGACATTTGGCCAAAGATGCTCCCTACATTTGTTCAGCTCACTCTTATTGATGATTATGCGAATAAGGCTTGATATATTGTACATGGTCATATTTCATTTCATTGCTCATATATGGTGATAGTGTCTCATGTATTTGTCATGACTGTGTCATGACTGTGGTGAGCATTGGTTAAGTTTTGTTATCGCCCAGATTGTAGCTTGGGCAAAGCCCAACCCAACCCAAACCACAAAGGTGTGACAACTATTAGAGTATTTAACCATTGTCACCTTAGATAAACACTCTCCTCACTTTAGTGATGATGAAACTCACCACAAGGGGGGAATCCCGGGTGACCCTAGGGGGATTGAAACGGAAAGTGATAAGATATGAGATATGCCCCTATAAGTCAAGGTCAAATGTAGAGATGAAGCTTGGGGAAGAGTCTTGTGAGAGGGTAATTGGTTGCCAAAGA
This sequence comes from Picea engelmannii, assembly GCA_009831015.1. Lineage (NCBI taxonomy): Eukaryota > Viridiplantae > Streptophyta > Pinopsida > Pinales > Pinaceae > Picea > Picea engelmannii. The sequence continues at coordinate 39,681 of ML819004.1, read as the reverse complement.
TGATGTACTTGCAAAACAATGTTAGCCTTGCCCGGAACAAGACAATAGATGATAATAGAAGCTTCGAATCAATGGGTATGCAACAAGTAATCTTGCTGTCCTAAATTGCAGTATGGAAATATATATATCAACAATGAATGATAATAATAGCTGCAAATTTAACCATCCAAAATCAAGTACAAGATGTTGGAAACAAAGCTAGCAGAGACTAGTTAATCTTCCAATGATTAAATCAAGATTCTGATGGTGATTAGGGGGATGTTATGTAGTGTTTGTTATCCCCTCCTTTTAGGGATAACTAGGAGATTAGGTCTCGAGGCCCACAGGTCCTAGACATGGAGTACCAAGAGCAGGATTGACCTGAGCATGGCCCTGGAGAGCCCATCCTTTTCTTCTTCCATCAGATTTGTCTTGTCAGCAGCAAGAACATCCATCACCATCGGCTTGGTCTTGTATCGGAAGAGGTTCTTGCTCCATGAGGTAATTGGTCCAGGTATCATGGTATGTGTCACTTTTGATCATTGAAACCTTTAAATATATGCATCTGATTCCTTTTATTTCTAACAACTGCTTGGATCTTACATTAGCCCACATGACCATGTTTGGGGAGATTGATAGGGTGGCCTAGCAAGCTTGTGCCCATAGGTCTTGGTTTGCCACTGGGAGGATTTCTGAAAAGCCATAGTCCGCTCCCATCATAGCACCACTATTTCATCTTATCTTCTGCTCATTTATCCCATTCCCCTTGTCCGGGCATTGGGTTGACCTATTTGTAGGATTGCACCTTATCTCGTGGGAAGAAGGGGCTAAAGGCCCAGAAGGTAAAAGCAACTGGTAAAAGACAAAAGCCTAAAAATGAAACCTCGAGATGCTTTGCCCAGGGATCCCCGAGAAGGCGATAAAAGGCCTCTCAGCAAGAAGCAAGAGGGACCCAGAAAATAAAAAACAAGACCTAGTAAGAGGATAGGGGGTCTCATCACGAGCCAACCTATTAGGTTCATGGGTACCTAACAGTATGACATTGCCACCATCTGGTTACAACGCCAGGGCAATGACCTTTGGTTGCATGGCCAAGGGAAAGGGGGTCTCATCATGAGCCAGCCTTCTCATCTCTGTGAAAGTACTTGTGGGTAACACTGTCAGCTCTGGTCACCATGCCAAGGCATTGTCCTTTGGTCAACCCTTCAATAAAAAGAAAAAGAAGAAGAAAACGCAAATAAAAGAATAAAGCAAGAAAAAGAATAAAGGCAAGAACATGCTGGAAAAAATGCATCCATGGAAGGTACAACTCGCCTTCTACAAAGGCACCCACAGATAACATTATGCATCATGGGCCTTCATTGCACCCACATGTCTGGACATCCCCTAGCCACATCACCTCACTTACATGGCTTGGATGAAATCTTCCTGGAAACTTTCCTTTTCTTGTGGATACTAGCCCAATAACACGTCTTGTCTTTTTCTCCGATCTTGTATTGCAGGTTTCTGTAATGTCTTTGAGGTATTGATTGATGTATTAGGGTTTTTATGCATATGTTTAATAATATTGATGATGAAATGTGATCAACATTGCTATGATCCCGGTGATTGATGAGCCCATGGAGGGCGTAGCTTTTGATGTGCAGGACCATGCCCGACGGACAAGTACCATTTGGACCGGTACACATACGGAGATGACCAGTTCGGACCTCCATGGGGTTGGAGAGCCCACCAGATGGATGTTGAGACCCTATCAGGGGGTAGAGACAGGATGGAGATGGATCCGGGCTTTTTCACCGAAGAGGAAGAGGACGTTCCATCAGAGGCACTCTGACAGGACTAGACTTGGGGGGAATCACCCCTTTTCAGTGGAACGCCAGCCTTGGAAGGCTTGGGACGTCTCCATCTTCACCATGACGTCATCCAACTTCATGGATGCTTTTGGAGGCAGACTGGGCAGCAGTGGCACTTGTGGCATGTTGGAGAGGCCCCTGGGGGCTAACGTTTTGCTCCTTGGTGTCTCATTTTCCCTAGAAGGGGCTAGCGCCTCCCTTGAAGGAGATTTTACTCCCATTTTTACTTGATTAGGGCTTTTTACATAGCATTTAATGTAAAAACAATATTATTTTGACATTATGGCCTTGTTGGCCTTTTTATGACCTAAAAAAGTAAAATTAGGTCATTGATACACTATATATTGAGGGTTTTGACTCTCATTTTATCATCATCTTTCACTCACCACTTGGTGAGGTCTGAAATTTGCGCCCCATTTGGGTTATTGGCTGATTTGAGGAAGACGCACTTGTTGAAGGAAGAGATTTTTGGCATTCTATGGTGTTTTCTTGAAGGAAGGTGTTACAACTAGGGTTTGCATGATTATTTTCTTGATGATTTGTAAGTATTTTTCTGCAAAACTTCTTGATTGAATGGTTGTAGTTTAATTTCTTGCATCTATTTATAAATATTGCTGAATCAAAACCCTAAGGGACAAACACACAAGTAGGTTGTTGTCTCATGGCCCCTTATAGAAAAAATTTTAGTCATTGAAGAAGAAGAAGAGTGCCTAGCCATAGCTACACTCCTTTTTCTTCTTCCCTTAAGCTAGCCGTACCTTTTGACTTCAAGAGGAAGAGGACGTGCCAGGCCTAGGTTATCTACACCTAGGGCCGTTTTCTTTTAGGGTTTGATGAAAGAGCCTTGCCTTAGCAACACTCTCCCTCTTTAAACCCTCTTGTCTTGACTTTGCTTTTCATTTGAGCTAGCTGTTTGCCAGGAAGGAGGAGAGAGCACGAGGCCTTGCTTTAGCAACACCAGAGTGAGCCTCTCTCCCTTAGGGTTATGATTTTGGAGCCCTGTTTAGCAACACTTCAAAACTTATCCCTCTAGTCCTTTAAAATCTCATCTCCTTCCACTCTTGCGTTCTTCACCTATGACTCCATTAACCCTAAGGCACTGATCTAAGACCTCCAACGTTGAAGTAGAATTGGATTCAAACATTCTCAAACCTCTTGAAATTGAAACCCTAACTACACTAACCCTAACCTACTAACCCTAAGTTGCTTACGTCACCCTTGGTTATTTCATCTTGATGCAACAACGTTCCACTTTATAAACAATTAAATGGTAGTAGAGAGCATTTATTGGATTGAGTATTGATTTGTTACATTGAATGCTATATCATTCTTGTATTTATTGACAAGTGACATTTATTATTGCCGTCTTTGCAAACATTGACTTCGTCAATATTTACTTTTTAAACTGCTTATATTGGATATCAGATAGTCATTGATTTATGAAGTACTAACCGAGATTGCACGTATTAGTTTCCTTGTTGTTTTGTCTCAAGCAGGTGCTTTTCTTTCCTTTGGTTATACTCTATTATTGGTTGTTTAGCCAGGACCATTTGATTAGCAGTAATCTGTGAGGGGGGAAATTTGTCTTTGTACTATTAGCCTTTTCCCTTTCAAAACCCCAGGTTACCGGGGACATCTCCCCTGGGCCTAGCCTCCCTAAATAGAATGAACCTCCCCATTGTGGTGACATTGGGTGGGGAAGGTTCATGTTTCGCCAGTTTGACCTACTACTCCTTAGCCTTTCTTGTGTCTACAAACTGTGCGATAACATTTTGGCGTCGTTGCCGGGGAACACTGAGTCAAATCTCCTCAAGACGACAAACCTTTTCGGTAAGCCTTGCCTCAGAGCCTTATCTTACAAGCTTACTTGGCGACTCCACTAGTGTGTTTTCCCTTATCCTTTGATAGTTTCAGGCGAATTATCTGGCGACTCCACTAATATTTATCAGGGTGCCACCTTACTTTCTGTGATATTTCCAAGTTATGGGATCATAGCACATTGGGAACAAATGTATCCGAGTATTGATTTCAGAAGTTTTCAAGGATACCAAAATTACTTTGATACAAAATGGCTAAACAACTCTCCAACGTTTTTGGGCCTCCCAACTCCTCACATCGTAAATTTTTTGGAGTATTTGAGCGAGATAAAGTTGGGAGGAGAGGATGCTCTTGTAAAATTGTTCTTACTCACTCTGCCATCTTACTTACAAGATCGTTTTAAGAGTTGTTGCAAGGACAGGGGTATATCATCTTTCATACACCTCATCAGTAGGTTTATAGACCTTACTAGGCCACATTGCCAAACGTATGAAGATGTCCTACAAAACCTCATGGTAGCCTTAGACGACAAAGAATTCCCCACTGAGATTGTAGAAGATCTGAGGAAGGCATATTATGATCAATACCAAGAATCCTCTGATATAAAAGACGAGGTTTATGAAGACCATTATCAACCCCTTGAAGAGGAGCAAGACCTCTCCCATAATCCAAGAGAATTCAGTGAAGATGTAACTAGAAAGGCGGATTATGAAGATGAAGCACTAGTAACCGCTCCTCCATTCGACAAAGCTCTCCAAGATCCTATTCCATCTGCACAAGATGAAGAGAATGAGGTAAGTCATTTTCCTTTCCAGTTTTTTGATGATACCTTGTTCTATGACTCAGAGGGTGAAGAGGAAATGGAACCCTTGGACAAGCTTGATCCTCTATGTCTCAAGACTGAAGATGTGGAGGCAGATCTTCCACTTGATGAAGTTATCCGAACACTTGAAGCTCCTGCACAGGAAGGATTAAACAAGGTGAGTTATTTCAAAACTTTCAATGATTATTTATTTTATGATGTAGAGAGCAAAGAAGTATCGAATGTTTTAATCCCTTCATGTTATGATGAAGATAATGACTTTGCTGATAATTTTGATGAATTCATACTTGTCGGGAAACGTGGATGGGATATGATTAGATATGATGACAATCCCATGTACGACATTGATGGTCCTTTCCAAAGGTTGCCTTTGCATTTATCACATGAAGTTACTGATAATTTTGACATCTGGCAACAAGAACCTGACCTTATTTAGACACCCAAGGATGACCTAATGCTATGCTCTCCGATTAATTTTCGGTCGTACCTTGAGGACTTTGATGACTATCCATCTGAGCACTTAGATTTATCTTATGAAGAAAGTTATCAACCAACGTTATGCTCAGATATTGATAAAATAAGGAAGTTACTTCCCTGAAGCAGGATACTTGTGATAAGATTTTCCACCCCCCTTTGATCACTTTACCTCCCTTTGTCACTAAAGGTGTGGTTTGGAAACATGTCCCGTATCCCAAGTCTCCTGTAAGGCAAAACCTCATTCTGGATTTTAGGGGAAAGTTGAGTGCCTCAAGAAGAAGCCTATTATCACAGTTTTTCAACCTCCCCTTTAGGAATGGTCAGTCATCCTTTCAGTTTTTGCTAATCCCTCCTCGAGCCTCAAGTTGTGAAGACGTCCAAGGTAGCCAACTTTCAGATTCCTCGAGTCAGTCTCCTGAACCTTTGACTTTTCACAATCCATTCCTGAGATGGATTGAGCACTCTCTTGAGAGTATGCATTGGGATCACTTTTTCCCTCCCACCCGCCTCTATGAGATAGACTTTGAGATTTCCGATGATATTATATATATTCTAGCCCATGACATTTTTGTGCTCGATTTATCACTATTTTGGTTTATGATGAAGCACAAAGGCAGGTATCGAGGAACGTTGTTGGGTTGGCTTCACTGGTTTTTTGACTACACCCAACATTCGAACCAACAGGTAAGTACAGGTAAGAAATTTTCTTTCATCTTCTTACTCATTTATTGCTTCATTTTAGTATATATATATCTATGTATGCTGGGGTGGCATTACCGCCCCATTTTTGTTACTGATGTCCCTATCGAGATTGAGCAGGTCTGCAGGTTATGCCAGAGATGCTGAGGTTCTCATGCTCTCTACAGTGAGCACATGTCCCCGAGTTGGAGCTAGATGTTATACCCTCCTTTTAGGGATAACTAGGAGATCGTGTCTCGAGGCCCACAGGTCTTAGACATGGAGTACCGAGAGCAGGATTGACCTGACCATGGCCCTGGAGGGCCCATTCTTTTCTTCTTCCATCAGATTTGTCTTGTCAGCAGAAGCAACATCCATCACCATCGGCTTGGTCTTGTATCGGAAGAGGTTCTTGCTCCATGAGGTAATTGGTCTAGGTATCATGGTATGTGTCGCTTTTGATCATTGAAACCTTTAAATATATGCATCTGATTCCTTTTATCTCTAACAACTGCTTGGATCTTACATTAGCCCACTTGACCATGTTTTGGGAGATTGACAGGGCGCCCTAGCAAGCCTGTGCCCATAGGTCTTGGTTTGCCACTGGGGGGATTTCTAAAAAGCTTTCGTCCGCTCCCATCATAGCACCACTATTTCATCTTATCTCCTGCTCATTTATCCCATTCCCCTTGTCCGAGCGTTGGGTTGACCTATTTGTAGGATTGCACCTTATCTCATGCGAAGAAGGGGCGAAAGGTCCAGAAGGTAAAAGTAGCTCGTAAAAGACAAAAGCCTAAAAATGAAACCTTGAGATGCTTCGCCCAGGGATCCCCGAGAAGGCAATAAAAGGCCTCTCAACAAGAAACAAGAGGGACCCGGAAAATAACAAACAAGAGCTAGTTAGAGGATAGGGGGTCTCATCTCGAGCTTGCCTATTAGGTTCATGGGTACCTAACAGTATGACATTGCCACCATCTGGTTACCACGCCAGGGCAGTGACCTTTAGTTGCATGGCCAAGGGAAAGGGAGTCTCATCATGAGCCAACCTTCTCATCTCTGTGAAAGTACTTGTGGGTAACACTGTCAGCTCTGGTCACCATGCCAAGGCAGTGTCCTCTGGTCAGCGCTTGAATAAAAAGAAAAAGAAGAAGAAAAAACAAATAAAAGAATAAAGCAAGAAAAAGAATAAAGGCAAGAACGGGCTTGGAAAAAATGCATGCATGACAGGTAGAACTCGCCTTCTACAAAGGCACCCACAAATAACATTATGCATCCTGGGCCGTCACTGCACCCACATGTCTGGACATCCCCTAGCCACGTCACCTCACTTACATGGCTTGGATGAAATCTTTCTTGAAACTTTCCTTTTCTTGTGGATACTAGCCCAATAGGACGTCTTGTCTTTTTCTCCAATATTGTATTGCAGGTTTCAGTAATGTCTTTGAGTTATTGACTGATGTATTAGGGTTTTTTATGCATATGTTTAATAATATTGATGATGAAATGTGATTAACATTGCTATGATCCCGGTGACTGATGAGCCCATGGAGGGCGTATCTTTTGATGTGCAGGACCATGCCCAACGGACAGGTACCATTTGGACCGGTACACATGGGGAGATGACCAATTCAGACCTCCATGGGGCTGGAGAGCCCACCAGATGGATGCTGAGATCCCATCAGGGGGTAGAGACAGGATGGAGATGGATCAGGGCTTTTTCACCGAAGAGGAAGAGGACGTTCCATCAAAGGCACTCCGACAGGACTAGACCTGGGGGGAATCACTCCTTTTCAGTGGAACGCCAGCCTTGGAAGGCTTGGGACGTCTCCATGTTCACCATGACGTCATCCAACCAAATGGATGCTTTTGGAGGCAGACTGGGTAGCAGTGGCACTTGTGGCATGTTGGAGAGGCCCCTGGTGGCTAACGTTTTGCTCCTTGGTGTCTCATTTTCCCTAGAAGGGGCTAGCGCCTCCCTTGAAGGGTGTTTTACTCCCATTTTTACTTGATTAGGGCTTTTTACTTAGCATTTAATGTAAAAACAATATTATTTTGACATTATGGCCTTGTCGGCCTTTTTATGACCTAAAAAAGTAAAATTAGGTCATTGATACACTATATATTGAGGGTTTTGACTCTCATTTAATCATCATCTTTCACTCACCACTTGGTGAGGTCTGAAATTTGCGCCCCATTTGGGTTATTGGCTAATTTGAGGAAGGCGCACTTGTTGAAGGAAGAGATTTTTGGCATTCTATGGTGTTTTCTTGAAGGAAGGTGTTCCAACTAGGGTTTGCATGATTATTTTCTTGATGATTTGTAAGTATTTTTCTACAAAACTTCTTGATTGAATGGTTGTAGTTTAATTTCTTGCATCTATTTATAAATATTGCTGAATCAAAACCCTAGGGGACAAACACATAAGTAGGTCGTTGTCTCATGTCCCCTTATAGAAAATCTTTTAGCCATTGAAGAAGAAGAAGAGAGCCTAGCCATAGCTACACTCCTTTTTCTTCTTCCCTTAAGCTAGCCGTACCTTTTGACTTCAAGAGGAAGAGGACATCCCAGGCTTAGGTTATCCAAACCTAGGGCCATTTTCTTTTATGGTTTGATGAAAGAGCCTTGCCTTAGCAACTCTCTCCCTCTTTAATCCCTCTTGTCTTGACTTTGCTTTTCATTTGAGCTAGTTGTTTGCCGGGAAGGAGGAGAGAGCACGAGGCCTTGCTTTAGCAACACTAGAGTGATCCTCTCTCCCTTAGGGTTATGATTTTGGAGCCCTGCTTTAGCAACACTTCAAAACTTATCCCTCTAGCCCTTTGAAATCTCATCTCCTTCGACTTTTGCGTTCTTCACCTATGACTCCATTAACCCTAAGGCACTGATCTAAGACCTCCAGCGTTGAAGTAGAATTGGATTCAAACACTCTCAAACCTCTTGAAATTGAAACCCTAACTACACTAACCCTAACCTACTAACCCTAAGTTGCTGACGTCACCCTTGGTTATTTCATCTTGATGCAACAATGTTCCACTTTATAAGCAATTAAATGGTAGTAGAGAGCTTTTATTGGATTGAGTATTGATTTGTTAAATTGAATGCTATATCATTCGTGTATTTATTGACAAGTGACATATTTATTATTGTCGTCTTTGCAAACATTGACTTCGTCAATATTTGCTTTTTAAACTGCGTATATTGGATTTCAGATAGTCATTGATTTATGAAGTACTAACCAAGATTGCATGTATTAGTTTCTGTTAACATTAATTCTTGTTAAGAGGGGTTGGTTGTTTTCTCTCCTTTGAGCCCGTAGCCCGAGCTGCGAAGAAGTAGGTCTAAAAGTCCACCAAAGGCATTTTGTCCAAGGATGCGGCCGTGAGCACACTGTGCAATGCATAAAATCTCAATTTCGGGCTTAAAATGTTAGCAGACGCACGACCCAGTGCCCGATGGCGAGGATCGATCGATGGAGTAGATCGTCAGTCGGTGGATATTTGCGGCCGACAGAATTATGCCATGTTTAACACAGGAATCGAGCCTGCAATCTCTCCGAAATGATCCAGGCCGTCCATCTCGGAGGAGCATCTGGCGCATGATCGGGCTCTGTCGCAGCTTCGCCCATCGCGACCTTGAAGCACTTTTTATCTGCAGCTGGGATCCCCGGAACGCGAATTGTCGAAGGCATCCAGGATTCGGGCCCACAGTATCGCCGAAGAAGTTCAGGGCCGTCCGATCAAGTAGGGACACGTGGCGCATGATTGGGCTCTATCGCCACTTCGCCCATCGTGACTTTGAAGAGCAAGGATCAACTCCCTCCCATCCACGAAGCGCGAAGTGCCGAAGGCGTCCAAGATTTAGGCCCATAGTATCGCCGAAGAAGTTCAGGGCCGTCCGATCAAGGAGGGACACGTGGAGCACGATTGGACTCTATCGCCACTTCGCCCATCGTGACTTTGAAGAGCAAGGATCACCTCCCTACCATCCACGAAGCGCGAAGTGCCGAAGGCGTCCAGGATTCGGGTCCACAGTATCGCCGAAGAAGTTTAGGGCCGTCCGATCAAGGAAGGACACGTGGCGCACGATTGGGCTCTATCGCCACTTCGCCCATTGTGACTTTGAAGAGCAACGATCAACTCTCTCCCATCCACGAAGCGCGAAGTGCCGAAGGCGTCCAGGATTTGGGCCCATAGTATTGCCGAAGAAGTTCAGGGCCGTCCGATCAAGGAGGGACACGTGGTGCACGAGTGGGCTCTATCGCCACTTCGCCCATCGTGACTTTGAAGAGCAAGGATCAACTCCCTCTCATCCACGAAGCGTGAAGTTTCGAAGGCGTCCAGGATTCGGGCCCACTGTATCGTCAAATAAGTTCTGGGCCGTCCGATCAAAGAGGGACACGTGGCGCACGATTAGGCTCTATCAGCTCTTCACCTATCCTGACTTTGAGGAACAGGAATCAGCCTCCTCCCAGCCGCGAAATGCGAAGTGCCGAAGGCGCCTCTGGGTGCGGGCGTACGGTCATAGCGCTGGGTCGTATTGAAAAGGAACAAAGCAGATGAAGGGACGTGGAGCCAATGCGTTCAAGGAGAAACGATCGTGGCCGTCAGTTTTAGAGCCGATCCAACCGTTGATCCTTGAGGGCCGTTTCGTGAGATTGGGCACCAGGAAATTTGTAGGCAGGGGAAGTAGAAATCCCTGAAAGAAGAAATGCCGAAGCGCCCTTGAGAGAGGCGCCAGGTCATGGCCCTGGGTTACATTGATGGCAGTGCCAAAAGAAAGGTAGGCTAGCGTCCGAGCCTTAGTGAGTAGGCACGTGGTTTTCTCCTATGGGTATCGTTTCGGCCACTCCTTGGGGAATCAGTTAATGAAAATCGAGCAGGTAGGTGAAACCTCAGCTCGAGCCATAAATGGAAGGTATGGGAGGCCTGGAGCAATCAGCCCATGGTACCCTTGTGTGTAGCCCCCCCCCTTGCAAGAGCCATGCTGAGTTAAGGTGGCGTCTAACGAAGAATTTCTGTCCAAGTTTGACTGAAAAGACGCCACACCTTGGAGGTTCGAGCACGCCTCTGTTGGGCGAATTTTTCTGAGTATATATACTTAGTTTTTCTATTTTTGTAAGCATCAATGGTAGAGCAAAGCTCCCGATTATAAAGTTTTAATAGACGCTCTAGTTCTTTGGTTATGTATCTGTATGTGAGATTTCTTGGTTTATAACATACAACTTTCTTATCCCATCTAGTTTCATCTCATACTGAGAGAGTTCATGATTGACTGATTCGTGTGAATTACTGTGACTGTGTTAAGATAAAGGATTTATTGTAGCACCGTTATATTCTCCATTGTTGCTTACATTTGAGCGTAAGAAGTTCTTACGTTCAAGTTTTTCTTCTACAGGTTGTCAGAAGCTCGATGCCTACATCAACCCTCAACTTTTCCTCACAGAAGTCTTCCTCCTATTCACCCTTACTACAACTCACTGTCTGAAGTTTAACTAAGACCTCACCTACCTGTGCATGTCCAGCCTAGTTTTGGAGTTAGAATGATATTGTTCCGAGTTTTCTTCCACTTGATCACCCTTTATAAACAAATCGTGACATAAACTGATGGGCGTCGGGCTCTGCTCCTGCTGCAATCCAGGAGTGACTTCCAACGCCAACATTTATGGCACTGTTGCCAGGGACGAAGTTGAAAATTTTCCCTGGTATAGAATGACATGGAGCCTCTGATTCTGAAGGTGCATCAGGCATCAGAGCCCTTGACGATTGCTACTGTGCACTTGGCGACTCCATTGTGACGACTCCACTGGAGCGAACCTGTGGTTTTAGTTGTGGCTTCCAGGGGCAGACACACGCGGTCCCATCCACAACTGCCTCTAGCTACACCTGAAGCTGATCCGGAGGTGATTTTCAGAAAAGGAAAGTCCTCTGAAGGAGAAACTTCCATCGCCGAACCAGCTAATCCGCCATCTTCTGTAGAAAATCCATTTTCTTCTCCTCAGCTTCCTAGCAGACCTTTTTCTGAAGTTTCCTGTTTCCTGAATTTCAGAAGTGTTCCTACCGAGTTGTCTCCTCCTGGTTTTGGACTAGAGGGAGAAACACTTGTCACTTCCCTTACCTCTGTAAGCATGTTTCCAGTATCCCCGGTTCAAGCTCCTTCTTCTCTGAGTTCTCCTCCACCTAATATCCCTATGGCAGGAGAAAATCCCCCTATGACTAGAATGGAGGCTATTATAGTTGCTAGGTATGCTCGCCTTGTGTTACCTCAGCCTCTCAATGCCCTTCCAACAGATGGTTACCTCAAGCAGCTGCCCAAGTTTACAGGCGAGGGGGACATAGCTGCAAAAGAACACCTTGAAGCCTTCTACGGTTTTATAGACAATCATGTTATCATGCATATAGATGTATGGATGAGGATTTTTGTCCATAGTCTTGAAGGCGAGGCTAGAAAATGGTTTAGGGCCCTGCCTCCTGGATCTATTGATGGGATTGAGGCTTTGGATAATGCCTTTTTGAGACAATGGGGAGACAAAAAGGACTTCATGTATTACATGACTGAGTTTGGGTCTTTGAAGAGAAAGGAAGGAGAGTCTGTCTCCGACTTCTCCAAAAGATTTAATAAAATGTACAATAAGATCCCCACCGAGATAAAGCTCTCCGAAGTCTCTGCAAAGATCACTTATGCCAGCGCTTTTGATTCTGATTTCTGCCTCTTGCTGAGGGAAAGGAGAGCCACCACTCTGGCTCACATGCAGGACGCAGCTATGGAAGTGGAGTCTAACATATTGGCTGTTGACCGACTCAGGAATAAGGCCGAGAAAGACGTATTGAGGAGGAGAACAGAGGCCTCCCCATCCCATTCCTCTCCCCTTTCCCTTCAGACGGATGAGGTAACTAAAGTACTGAAATCCCTTTCGGCTAGGATGGAGAGGTGGGAGTTAGAGGGGAAGCCCACGTACAGAAACCCCCAGAATACTGATAACAAAGGTTTCAGGAGGCCTGGTAACAATATGCGACAGACTTTGCCAAAGGAACAAAGAAGCAGAGACAGGGATGATCAGAGGATTCAGACCCCTCTCCAGAATAGCCTAGTTGCTCATGAGGAAGGGGAGGAGGTGGATGAACTCAACCCTGAGATCCACTGCATCGAGGACACTTCCCCTTTTCCTCATTTGACGCAATCTGCATATGAGGAATCCCTTATCGACACCCAAATCAACGAGTTGAGTAAAGGGGAAAAGGCCAACAACACTCCTAACAGATACAATCTCAGGTCAAAAAAGAAAGAAGGGAATTTTGATAGCCAGGATCAACCCCTCATAGCAGAAAGGCCTACTAAAGCTGCAACAATCACTACTAAAGAAAAGAAAACTCAGAATGCTTCGCCAGCAGCCAAGGAACCTGTCTCTGAGGTAAGGGAAGCTCATAAGTCTCTCTCCTCCTTTAGTTTTGAGCATGAGATTCAGAAGATTAGAATTCATGTACCCCTCTCCGAACTAGTTAAAAATGAAGATTTCAAAAAGTCCCTCACCAAGATGCTACAATCTGAGCCCCGCCAGCTTTCCACGGACTCAATAAATCTCCAAGATGAAAAGCCAACAGTCTTCCTAGGTCCCATGGTAGAAGATAGAGATGATTCATCCCCTCCTTTCTACACATCCTTGAACATACATGATAAAGTGCTGCATAACTGCCTCATGGATTCAGGGGCTTCCCATAACCTTATGCCCAAAATAGTAATGGAAGAATTGGGATTGGAGGTGACAAAGACTTATCATGATTTGTACTCTTTCGATTCAAGGAGGGTGCAATGCCTTGGAGTCATCAAAGACTTGGCGGCCTCTCTGTTTCAGATGCCAATGAAGAGTGTGGTCATGGACATTGTAGTGGCCGACGTTCCTCCCAAGTTCGGCATGCTGCTGTCAAGATCTTGGATTAAAAAGCTTGGAGGAACATTACAGATGGATTTCACATATACTACTATTCCAGTTTTTGGAGGGAAACACAGGAGGTTGTACAGAGAAGCCCAACTAGCCTACATTGTTAGTGATGAGGAAAACCCTGCCAATCACCCTATCTTTGCGCTAGACACTGATTTGGGATCTAGTTTGTTACAACTCACTGACGCTCCTGAAGCCCCTTTCCAAATCAGAAAGCAACCCTTATTTGATCACGGGACACCTCCTCCAAACACCTCCATTTGGAAAATGTTTTTCGACGGAGCTTCTTCTAGCGAAGGCGCTGGCGCTGGAGTTGTCTTTGTGTCGCCTTGTCAGGAAGCCATATCCCTGTCATACAAGCTTGAATTTGAAGCAACTAATAATGTGGCAGAATATGAAGCTCTTGTTCTAGGTTTAAGGGCTGCAAAAGAAATGGGGATTGAGGGAGTAGCAGTGTTCGGAGATGTTGAGTTGATTATCTAGCAAGTCAAAAACGCTTACCAGACTAAGCATCCTCGGCTCAAAACTTACAAAGAGGAGGTATGGGCCCTGATTGACAATTTCTTCTTAGCTTTCAACATCTCTTTTATTCCAAGGGAGCAAAGTGCTTTGGCCGATTCTTTAGTCGTTTCAAGATCCCTCTGCTGTCTATGGTCAAATATAATGTTGAGATAAAATATAGGCCCTCTGTACCAGACAATGTCAAGCATTGGAAAGTATTCGAAGACGATCTTGAAATCGAAAAATTTCTCCAATCTGTTGATGAATTTTTTGCGTTGCACATTGATCAGGATCTTGACCTTGAAGGTGACCCTTACCCTGAGGTGTTTTTAAATGAAATTGCTAATCACCAGATTATTCAGCTGCCTAGCAATCACATTCCGAAGGGACTAGTCCCTTTATAAAGATTGTTTGATGGGAATGATGTGGTAGTAAAGGGTAGGGTTTCAGATGAAGATGCTGACACAACTGAGTGCAACATTGGCACACAGGAGGAGCCTAAGTTTGTCAAGCTATCGAGCAGTTTGACCAGAGAACAGAGGGCCGAATATACAGAGTTATTAAGAGAATTTGATGATGTGTTTGCATGGATCTATGAAGACCTCAAGACATATGACACATCCGTCATTGAACACAAGATTCCACTTAAGGAAGAGGCTACACCATTTAGGCAGAAGCTAAGACAGATAAATCCCATGTTGTTGCCTGTCATAGAAAAAGAAGTGAAGAAGTTGTTAGATGCCCAAATCATTGTCCCCTTGATATATTCTGAATGGGTGGCCAATTTGGTCCTGGTAAGGAAGAAAAGTGGCGAAATCAGGCTTTGCGTCGACTTCAGGAATCTGAACAAAAGCTCAAGAAAGGACAATTACCCCCTACCTAAGATGGAACACATATTGCAGAGGGTAACTGGTGCATCCAGGATATCCATGATTGATGGATTTTCTGGCTATAATCAGATATCGGTCATGCCTGAGGACAGGGAAAAGACAACCTTCACCACTCCTTGGGCCACATTCATGTATGCCAAAATGTCGTTCGGACTAATGAATGCAGGAGCAACATTTCAGCGAGCCATGGACATAGCCTTCATCGGAGAGAGAGATCAGTTTGTGGTGATCTATCTGGATGACATCATAGTCTTCTCTAGGTCTGATAAAGAGCACTGCTATCACTTAAGGAAAGTTTTCTCGAAATGCCGGAGGTTTGGTCTTTCCCTAAATCCCAAGAAGTCTTTGTTTGCTATGATGGGGGGAAAGCTGTTAGGCCATATAGTATGAGCAAAAGGAGTGAGAATTGATCCCAACAGAGTAGAGGCAATTCAGACCCTATCACTTCCCAGGTCTAAGAAAGAAGTCCAGGCCTTTTTAGGAAAGATTAACTTTCTGAGGAGGTTCGTCTCAAATTTTGCTGAACTGGTGAAACACATCACAGCCATGCTCAGAAAGGGAAATGAAGTGAAATGGACCGCTGAACCCAGGGAATCTTTTGTCCAAATAAAAAGGGCATTGACCGAGGCACCTGTGCTGATCAGTCCTGACTATTCCAAAGACTTCCTAATTTTTTCTTTCACTCCTTTTGATACAGTAGCAGTGGTCTTATTGCAGAAAAATGAGGAAGGACGAGAGCAACCCATTGCCTTCTTCAGTAAAGCATTGAGAGATGCAGAAATCAGGTATGAAATCATGGAGAAACAGGCCTATGCCTTGGTGAAAGCCCTCAAAGCTTTCAGAGTCTATGTCTTGCTTTCAAGAGTGACCGCATACGTTCCTTCGGCCTCTATGAAGGATATCCTTGTACAGCCTAACATAGATGGGAGAAGAGGTAAATGGATTGCTAAGATCCTTGAGTTTGACCTGGAAATAAAGCCCACCATGTTGGTTAAGGGGCAGGGTTTAGCCAAGCTACTGGCTGAATCCAATTGCAGAGCCTTGGGGGTTAGTTGGATCAATACTTGCTCTGGAACTCAACAAGCTGAGTTGCCCAACCAAAGCTCTCAGGACGGCTCGCCACTAATAGAATGCACCTGGTATCGAGACATTTTGTACTTTCTACAGGAGTTGAAGCCCCTTGATGGAATGGGTAAAAGTAAAGCAAGATATTTAAAACTCAAGGCGGTCAAATATTGCCTCATTGACCAAGTCTTGTACTGGAGAGACCCTCTAGGGGTGTTGCTGACGTGTTTGAACCCACAGGAATCCTAGAAGGCTATATTTGAATTCCATAGCGGCCTTTCTGGAGGACATTATTTTTGGAAGACCACAGCTCACAAAATTCTCAGAGTTGGGTACTATTGGCCCACCTTATTCACCGATGTTTGCAGACAAGTCAGAGCTTGCATCAAATGTCAAAAGTTCTCAGGAACGCAACGACTTAGACCACTGGCACCTAAGCCTGTAGTAGCTTCAACACCTTTTCAACAGTGGGGGTTGGACTTCATCGGAGAAATCCATCCTCCCTCAAGTGGCCAACACAGATGGATCCTGACTGCAACCGACTATTTCACCAAGTGGATAGAAGCTGCACCCACCAGAAGTGCATCACGCAAAGTAATTATCGGCTTCTTGGAGGATATCATAGCCAGATTTGGCTGTCCCAGCAGGATTGTCACTGATGATGCTGCTTCGTTCAAATCTGAGCCTCTGATTAAGTTCCGTGAGCAGTTCGAGATCTCGCTAATTCACTCCACCCCCTATTATCCTCAAGGAAATGGATTGGCAGAATCTTCCAATAAAATCCTAATCAAGCTCATTAAAAGATTATTGGAAGACAATAAGAGGGCTTGGGATTCAAAGCTCAAATTCCCTCTATGGGCCGATCGAGTGACAACGAAGAAGTCCCTGGGCACCTCGCCTTTTCAGCTGGTTTACGGAACAGAGGTGGTTTTTCCCACTCAGCTCGCCTTACCTGTAGCAAAGTTCTTTCAAGATTATGAAGGAGAGCCAGATCATATGGTCAGAAGGATTCATCAGATGGTGGAAGTACAACAGATCAGGGAACAGGGATGGACGCAACTCGTAGTCATCAGTAGAAGGTCAAACAGGCCTTTGATAGGAAGGTCAGGAAGAAGGAGTTTGAGATCGGGGATTTGGTGCTTAAGTGGGATGCACCCAGACAGGATAAGGGCAAACACAACAAGTTGGACGCCCTATGGATTGGGCCCTTCAAAATCTCCGAGGTTTTCTCAAATAACACGTACTGGTTGCAGGATTTGGGGGGTGAGGAGGTTTTTAACAGCCCAGTAAATGGGCATTTTCTGAAGAAATGTTTTGTTTGAGCCTTAGACGGCTCCTTTGTTTGTAAATATTGTCCTTTTGGTTCTTTATTTATTTTTTATTTTTCGGCTTAGTAAATGACTCCATAGTCCAATAGCAAGGCACTGAAGCTGCAAATGAGTTCTTAGATCATCACAGGGACGACTCTATCCCCCATGGAGCCTAATGTTAACATTAATTCTTGTTAAGAGGGGTGGGTTGTTTTCTCTCCTTTGAGCCCGTAGCCCTAGCTGCGAAGAAGTAGGCCTAAAAGTACACCAAAGGCATTTTGTCCAAGGATGCGGCCGTGAGCACACCGTGCAATGCATAAAATCTCAATTTCGGGCTTAAAATGTTAGCAGACGCACGACCCAGTGCCCGATGGCGAGGATCGATCGATGGAGCAGATCGTCGGTCGGTGGATATTTGCGGCCGATGGAATTATGCCATGTTTAGCACAGGAATCGGGCCCGCAATCTCGTCGAAATGATCCAGGCCGTCCATCCCGGAGGAGAATGTGGCGCATGATCGGGCTTTGTCGAAGCTTCGCCCATCGCGACCTTGAAGCACTTTTTCTCTACAGCTGGGATCCTCAAAACGCGAAGTGTCGAAGGCATCCAGGATTCGGGCCCACAGTATCGCTGAAGAAGTTCAGGGTCGTCCGATCAAGGAGGGACACGTGGTGCACGATTGGGCTCTATCGCCACTTCGCCCATCGTGACTTTGAAGAGCAAGGATCAGCTCCCTCCCATCCACGAAGAGCGAAGTGTCGAAGGCATCTAGGATTCAGGCCCACAGCATTGCCAAAGAAGTTCAGGGCCGTCTGATCAAGGAGGGACACGTGGCGCACGATTGGGCTCTATCGCCACTTCGCAAATCATGACTTTGAAGAACACGGATCAACTCCCTCCCATCCACAAAGCGCGAAGTGCCAAAGGCATCCAGGATTCGGGCCCACAGTATCGTCGAAGAAGTTCAGGGCCGTCCGATCAAGGAGGGACATGTGGCGCACGATTGGGATCTATCGCCACTTCGCCCATTGTGACTTTGAAAAGCAAGGATCAACTCCCTCCCATCCACGAAGCGCGAATTGTCGAAGGCGTCCAGGATTCGGGCCCACAGTATCACCGAAGAAGTTCAGGGCCGTCCGATCAAGGAGGGACATGGGGCGCACGATTGGGCTCTATTGCCACTTCGCCCATCGTGACTTTGAAGAGCAAGGATCAGCTCCCTCCCATCCACGAAGCGTGAAGTGCCGAAGGCGTCAAGGATTCGGGCCCACAGTATCGCCGAATAAGTTCTGGACCGTCCAATCAAAGAGGGACACGTGGCGCACGATTAGGCTCTATCACCTCTTCACCTATTGTGACTTTGAGGAACAGGAATTAGCCTCCTCCCAGTCGCGAAAAGCGAAGTGCCGAAGGCACCTCTGGGTGCGGGCCCACGGTCATAGCACTGGGTCGTATGGAAAAGGGACAAAGCAGATGAAGGGACGTGGAGCCAATGCGTTCAAGGAGAAACGATCGTGGCCGTCAGTTTTAGAGCCGATCCAACTGTTGATCCTGGAGGGTTGTTTCGCGAGATTGGGCACCAGGAAATTTGAACGCAGGGGAAGTAGAAATCCCCGAAAGAAGAAATGCCGAAGCGCCCTTGAGAGAGGCGCCAGGTCATGGCCCTGGGTTACATTGATGGCGGTGCCAGAAGAAAGGTAGGCTAGCCTCCGAGCCTTAGGGAGTAGGCACGTGGTTTTCTCTTGAGGGTATCGTCTCGGCCACTCCCTGGGGAATCAGTTAATGAAAATCAAGTAGGTAGGTGAAACCTCAGCTCGAGCCATAAATGGAAGGTATGGGAGGCCTGGAGTAATCAGCTCGTGGTACCCTTGTGTGCAGGCCCCCCCCCTTGCAAGAGCCATGTTGAGTTAAGGTGGTGTCTGACGAAGGATTTCTGTCCAAGTTTGACTGAAAAGATGCCACACCTTGGAGGTTCGAGCACACCTCTGTTGGGCGAATTTTTCTGAGTATATATACTCAATTTTTCTAGTTTTGTAAGCATCAATGGTAGAGCAAAGCTCCCGATTATAAAGTTTTAATAGACGCTCTAGTTCTCTGGTTATGTATCTGTATGTGAGATTTCTTCTTTTATAACAGACAACTTTCTTATCCCATCTAGTTTCATCTCATACTGAGAGAGTTCATGATCGACTGATTCGCATGAATTACTGTGACTGTGTTAAGATAAAGGATTTATTGTAGCACCGTTATATTCTCCAGTGTTGGCTACATTTGAGTGTAAGAAGTTCTTACGTTCAAGTTTTTCTTCTACAGGTTGTCAGAAGCTCGATGCCTATAGTAGTGCTTAGCTTTTCCTCACATAAGTCTTCCTCCTATTCACTCTTACTACAACTCACTGTCTGAATTTTAACTAAGACCTCACCTACCTGTGCATGTCCAGCCTAGTTTCAGAGTTAGAACGATATTGTTTCGAGTTTTCTTCCACTTGATCACCCTTTATAAACAAATCGTGACATAAACTGATGGGCGTCGGGCTCTGCTCCTACTGTAATCCAGGAGTGACTTCCAATGCCAACAGTTTCCTTGTTGTTTTGTCTCAAGCAGGTGCTTTTCTTTCCTTTGGTTATACTCTATTATTGGTTGTTTAGTCGGGACCATTTGGTTGGTGGTAATCTGTGAGGGGGGGAATTTATCTTTGTACTATTAGCCTTTTCCCTTTCAAAACCCCAGGTTACCGTGGACATCTCCCCTGGGCCTAGCCTCCCTAAATAGAATGAACCTCCCCATTGTGGTGACATCGGGTGGGGAAGGTTCCTGTTTCGCCAGTTTGACCTACTACTCCTTAGCCTTTCTTGTGTCTACAAACTGTTCGATAACATTTTGGCGCCGTTGCCGGGGAACACTGAGTCAATTCTCCTCAAGACGACAAACCTTTTCGGTAAACCTTGCCTCGGAGCCTTATCTTACAAGCTTACCTGGCGACTCCACTAGGGTGTTTTCCCTTATCCTTTGATAGTTTCAGGCAAATTATCTGGCGTCTCCACTAATATTTATCAGGGTGCCACCTTACTTTCTGTGATATTTCCAAGTTATGGGATCATGGCACACTGGGAACAAATGCATCCGAGTATTGATTTCAGAAGTTTTCAAGGATACCCAAATTACTTTGATACAAAGTGGCTAAACAACTCTCCAATGTTTTTGGGCGTCCCAACTCCTCACATCTTAAATTTTTAGGAGTATTTGAGCGAGATAAAGTTGGGAGGAGAGGATGCTCTTATAAAATTGTTCTTACTCACTCTGCCATCCTACTTACAAGATCGTTTTAAGAGTTGTTGCAAGGACAGGGGTATATCATCTTTCATACACCTCATCAGTA
>ML819004.1:0-18810 GCA_009831015.1 Picea engelmannii | reverse complement strand
GAAATGGAACCCTTGGACAAGCTTGATCCTCTATGTCTCAAGACTGAAGATGTGGAGGCAGATCTTCCACTTGATGAAGTTATCCGAACACTTGAAGCTCCTGCACAGGAAGGATTAAACAAGGTGAGTTATTTCAAAACTTTGAATGATTATTTATTTTATGATGTAGAGAGCAAAGAAGTATCAGATGTTTTAATCCCTTCATGTTATGATGAAGATAATGACTTTGTTGATAATTTTGATGAATTCATACTTGTCGTTAAACGTGGATGGGATATGATTAGATATGATGACAATCCCATGTATGACATTGATGGTCCTTTCCAAAGGTTGCCTTTGCATTTATCACATGAAGTTACTAATAATTTTGACATCTGGCAACAAGAACCTGACCTTATTTAGACACCCAAGGATGACCTAATGCTATGCTCTCCGATTAATTTTCGTTCGTACCTTGAGGACTTTGATGACTATCCATCTGAGCACTTAGATTTATCTTATGAAGAAAGTTATCAACCAACATTATGCTCAGATATTGATAAAAATAAGGAAGTTACTTCCCTGAAGCAGGATACTTGTGATAAGATTTTCCACCCCCCTTTGATCACTTTACCTCCCTATGTCACTAAAGGTGTGGTTTCGAAACATGTCCCTTATCCCAAGTCTCCTGTAAGGCAAAACCTCATTCTGGATTTTAGGGGAAAGTTGAGTGCCTCAAGAAGAAGCCTATTATCACAGTTTTCCAACCTCCCCTTTAGGAATGGTCAGTCATCCTTACAGTTTTTGCTAATCCCTCGGGCCTCAAGTTGTGAAGACGTCCAAGGTAGCCAGCTTTCAGATTCGTCGAGTCAGTCTTCCGAACCTTTGACTTTTCACAATCCATTCTTGAGATGGATTGAGCACTCTCCTGAGAAATAGCATGATAAACCCTTCTTTACCAAGAATATTCCATCATCATAGCAAAGAGATAAGCGTCAAGAGATAACACCTAGCTTCTTCCTCCAAAAGACAAGTAAAATCATCCACAATGCACCAAGAGAGATAGATAGAGCAAAATGCCTAAGTAGGGCGAAAATTTCAACCAAGAGAGTATGTAATTCTCAAGCACATGATGATAAAATGACAATGATGTGACCTCTATTTATATGAGGTCACTTAAAACCAATTTGTCCACTTTTTAAAATGTCAAAAACAAATTAGAGAGGCCGACCTCTTTTGTTTTCCCTGTTACTACTTAAAATCACAAAATACATAAAGAAATTCCCCTTTTAGGGGTGACGTCATGCCCTAAAGGGTGACGTTGGGCCTCCAAGAGAGATGTTGAGCCCTTTGATGAAGATCATTGGGCGTCCAAAGGCCATGTGCCCTGCCACCAAGTTGTCTAGTGCATGCCAAGTGTCTCTCTCTCTCCATCAAAACATGTCACATGACCATCAACCATGAGAACCCCATAAAAAATCCTAGCCTCAATGTGACATCTAGGGCATAGAAAGTGACGTTTTAGGCCTCCAAAGGCCAACATTGAGGTGCAAGGGGCTAGCATGTGATCATCTCATGGTGTCCAAGTGCCTCCAAAGGCAACACTCATCCTCCTAAGTGTCCAATGAGAGGGGGAGCATCATCCAACCTGTGGGCTTCATGCCCCAATGAATGTCCAAGCAACCTTGTGCCTCCATGAACAAGCTTTCATCTGGAAAGGTCCTGCAAAGACGAACAAGTATGCCCTCCAAAAGTCTACAAGTCACAAGTATTATGTCAAGTAAGCCATATTTAATAAAAGATCCACCCAAACATGTGCATCAAATCCCCCCTTTTCGAAATAAACAAATGCTCAAAGACCTGATACAACTTGCCAAATTTAAGTATGGGAGGGTTGTCATGGTGCTCTATAGGGTAGATTATTCCGCAAGTCAAGGAGTGTTTCCCAAGAAGACCCTCTCTAAGTGATGTAAAAGAGTATGAGGTGGATGGGGGTGTAAATTTTGGGCATGGGGTTTCTTGGCATACAAGGGCTCATATTGTCTCATTTATGGGTGCCTTTGTAGAGGGTGAGCTTGCTCTTGAGTTACCCAATATTTGCGTGGCACCTTTTTCCAAACTCCTTTTTTCTAGCTTTCCAATCCCTGCTTTCATTTATAATTTGCAAATTTGAGGGTCCCCCTTTAAGGGTTTCCAAGCTTTAGCATTATTTTTGGGATCAGGGTGAGCACTAAATAAGTAGAGCCCAAGTTGGATTGACTTTTGGTGGTCCTTATTTGCTATGTTCACTTTCTTTTTAACATCATTTTCTTATTCTTTTATAGTAGCTGCAATCTACCTCCTTGCCGTCAACCCCTTCTTCCCATGAAATGAGGTACAAGCCCTTCTTGGGTCAAAATGCCCGAAAACCCAAAAGATGAGGAAACTAAAGGGAAGAAGTATGTGCGGGAATGGTATTATGACCCTTCAAGGAGACCCCCTAGTAGCAACCCTTTTCTTGAGGGTAACCCACTTACTAGGACAACATGTCAACCACCAAGGTGAAATGAGTCAAAAGGCATAATTTCCAAGCAAACGTTTTCAAAATCAAGAAAGGACCCTTTGCAACATGTTCAAATGCTTCAAATATTAAAATTTCACTTACCACGACACTGGACTTGTTGCCTCATGAAGCAAGACCCGATGTCCTCTGTGGGCCAAGCTGGGTGTGGTGGATGTTGCTGCCATCGATCAGATGGTGATGTGTGGTGAGTGAAGGGGCTCTGCCCGCTGATCTGCCTCTCGGTACTCCATGTCTGGAACTCGTGGGCCTTGAGACATCATCTCCTTAGTTATCCCTTGGAATGGGGGATAACAAGTCTAATAATGGATCATAATGCTCCAAATTGATGTTTGTCTTATTTTGCCATGGTGGATCATAGTCATCCTTTAGACAAGTGTTATTACTCTTGGGTTGAGTTGTACTACTAGAGGCCTAGGAAGGTGTAGTGTGTCCATATCTCAAATCATACTTAAGAGTTTCCTTCTTTCTCGTTTTCCATTTTCCCGCTCATTGTTGGTTGTCATATGTCATAAAAAGGTTCATGCTTCATAGTCCCATGAGAAAAACCTCATCTTGAGAGCTATAAGCTCGAGGTTGATGCAACAAAATAAAATCAAAAGTAAAAAAAAAGCTTGAGCTATGCCACCTCACTATGAGGCCAATGCCCCAAGTCCTATGCTTATCAATGCATATCTAAAGAAAATGGACTAATAAATAAAGAAACACGCAAATAAAGGGGTAGTAAGAAACAATGCCACGGAAATGATAACTCAATGCCAAAAGCACTCCCTCATCTTTAAAGGCATTAATGTGGATGGATATCTTTAACAAACCTTACTCGGCTATGCAATTTAACTCATGAAGTTACCTAGTGTCCTAGAAACTACTTCTTGTCTAAGGGGTTATCACATTTAATAAAGGTTGATGTTGTCCCCATGATGTTTTGACTTTTAACTTGGCAAATGTTATGAATTCTATGAGTTATTGTGAAGTTAGAAGATGATACTTAATGTTTCTCTACCTAATGGCACTTGCGTTTTGACACGACTCATTATTTATGTTGCATTGGGATTTGTGTACATGCTTTGAGATCTATATACTTGCATTGGGATTTGTGTACCTGCATTGGGATCCAGGTCTGCTTTGGGATTTGTTATACATGCCTTGGGGATCTGTGACTGCCTTGGGCATTGTGAGCTTTGCCTAGGGCACTGTGTACTACATGGATTGTAGTTACTTCTTGCCTTGAGCATTGTGTTTTCCTTGAGAGATGTGAGAGGGCTGTTGGATCCGAGCCGTTGCACATTTTTGGAAGATGTTGCATACTTTAGGAGGACATTGCACCTTGGAGGAGGTGCTAGCCATGTTTTGAGCCTCACTTATGGAGTCACCCACTCTAGAGAGCTACACGTGCCACACATGAGACTTCCTTCACCATTTTGAGGAGGATGACTTGGTAGTTGAGTTGGTTACTTTGGTTGTTGAGATTGTTATCTTGATTTGAAGAGGTTGTTGAGGACCTTTTGACTCTTTCCTCCCCTTATTATGGACATCTTTGTATAGGTGGCATAACCACCTCATATTATATTGTATTGTTGAGGGGATAATGGTTCTTTATGTTTTTCTAGGATCGTTCTAAGAAAATATTATTTTCTATTGAGAAGGTTGTTAGATCTATTGTCTATATAAGAAAAACACCTCTCATTGTGAACATTGCTAGAAGCTTGTAGGGAAAACTCTTTGTCTACTTTTCGGTTCATGCTATGGATGGTTAATTAGAGCTCTCTCGTGGAGATTTTGTTTATGTGGATGCTTTGCAAATGGATGAATGTTCAATGGATAAATGGTCTCGTGTGTCGATTTGATGAATAATTTGTTCTGTTCATATCTTTGTGGTTATTTATTTTGAAATGTGTTATGTGTGGTGTTTCTTCTCTAGTGTTGGTGGTGCACACTCTTCTCCTTTCTTGATAGGTCTTTTCTCAAGACTATTGGATGATTTCTAGTGGAGGATCTTCCCCTCGATGATCTTGAATCTTGTAAGGCTATTGAGACGATTTGGTGGGTTTTGAAGTGGTAACCCTAACTATCATTTTAGTTTCACTAACAATTTCTCAAGAGGAGCCTTATTTTACCCCATATGCCCAATCAATAAGCTAGGCACTAGTCTATTTATTTTCTAGTCAATCCCAAATTCTAAATCCAAAATTTTATTTTTGTTTTAAGTAGATCTGAAATTTTGTAGCTTGCACTTCATTCTTCAGCCATAAAACCCTAGACGTCTTGGTTAATTTTGCATGGTTTGAGCTGGAAATCATTTATTTTTGCAAAGTTTATCTTGCTGGTCTATATTTCTGCATAAAAAAGAGCAAAATGATTCATCTTTAGTGGCTGTTATGTTCCTTTTCATTTTCAGATTAACAGGTTATATTAAATTTTAGATTTACTTGTTTTAGCCTTAGAAACCCTCACTTTCAAATCTGTTTTAAGAGCTGAGACTTGCTGCTGTAATTTACTTGTTTGTGTCCCCTTTTCATGCATCTTTAAACAAGTTTATAACAACAAAGAGTAGATTCCAGATCTGGAATGTTTTGGAATAAATACATGTA
Source organism: Picea engelmannii (assembly GCA_009831015.1). Taxonomy (NCBI): domain Eukaryota; kingdom Viridiplantae; phylum Streptophyta; class Pinopsida; order Pinales; family Pinaceae; genus Picea; species Picea engelmannii. Next base: position 13,680 of record ML819004.1, on the reverse strand, counting down.
ATGTTCCCAAGTAGGATTACGAGGAACATTGAGGTTTATTGCTTGTCTGTTTGTGGTATTTTGTTTGAAGTTTTCCAGATTGTTCCTCAGTTTTACACATGGAGTGGATTTTAAAGGTTTGCACCATAAAAATGATGGAAATGGAACAATAATAGAATATCAACAAGATACACGTAGAACAACACAAGGAAATGGCCACAATACTTCAGATCCGTATTTTATTTAAATATATAAGCTAACCTCCATAAAAGAGATGAACAGATCTGGAATATATACAGAAGAATAATGGCTGTGGCTGATGGCACCTCCAAATTACAATAGAGAGAATAGATCTAGGCTTCCTTGAGCCTTCAATAGCTGCATGCAGAAGATCTACAGAATCTAGCTTGTTTCCTTCCTCCAACTGTTGAGTTTCCTAGCTGAGTTGCACCCCTCTATGGCTCCCAAATAAATTCGGCCACTCTGAATTTAGCCTCCAGACTCTGAGAAATGGCCATAAATCTGTGGATCTGATGAAGACTAACTCATATGAGAAGAAACCCCAATTGTAGATGATAAATCTGACCCCAACCACAAGATCTCTCTTCATAAATGCCCCCTCCTTCAGTGAATTCACCCAAGTACAATAATAAATAAATATGTAGAGCAAACTCTTCTAGGATTGATGAGAAAGGGTTCCCCGGTGATGACAAAGACCTCTGAAGTGAGATATTCTCCAGATCTAGTGTCTTTAGTCCCCAAAGAGCTCTTCTTCCCTAGACAATGTGCCCGTGTTCTGCAGAGAAAACCCCAAAGCTGCGCCTTGCTTCCTCAACTTGCTTTTGAAACTGATCTGAAACCGAAATAAAATGGTGAGGGTGGAATCTTTCACCAACTTGGCCAAGCTTGGATCAGGAACGGAAAAATCTTTCACCTCCTTGCTGATCTTTAGGGTTTATTTAGTCAAAACCCTCAAAACCCCCAAGTACCTTGAGCTTCCTAGCCAAGAAGCCAGACACCAAAATATTAATCAACATAATGAGAGAATAGAAGCCCCTATCTCTCTTTTATACCCCCTTTCACCTTTTTCCATTCAAGTGACTTTTAATTGATAATTAATATTTCTTCATAAAATCACTTTATTAATTTAATGACCCTTTTAACTCTAAAAAGTTATTAATTCACCCTTATAACTTCTCCTTCCATTGAAAGTCACCTTTTATCATCCTATCCTGTAGATAATTTCATTCCAGTTCGAACGAGCTATTACACTAAGGTGTTCCTCTAAGAAAGAAGCCTCCAAATAGCACCTTCAATGTAATTAGTTAAAATATGCTCAATAATAACCAAGGACAAGCAGTGCGGAATGGATCTTGATGATGAAATTTGATGAATAATGTAAGTTGGGCCCCATAAAACTGCTCAAAATTGCCTGAGCTCACTATCACCCCTAATTGGCTACTCTGGTAGGCATCCCAAACTACAATATAAGGGAATCCAAAAATGGGGACATTACAGTCCTCCTTGCTCGAATATTGCTTGTCCTCAAGCAATAGCTGAATCAAACTGTGTATGATCCTAGGGTCCCATACCCACCTGTGTGACATGAATTACTCTCCCCTCAAAACACGGTGCCTCAAAGTGCTCGCCACGCATGCCCCTTGAATGTTTATGATGAGTAGAACAATCATGTGTAGTAGATCCTTAGTCAACTCCTTAGGCAACCGCTCTACTATGATCTCAACTCCATTAACCACTAGACTACCAATCACTCTAATCCTTGGATCCCAAATCAAGATGTGAACTACAGTGCCCTGTAAAGTATAGTCCTATAAGACATCACCGCAAAGAGCATCCTGAAGATCCTCAACCAATAGAGCAAGTAAATACAATATCCATCCCTCAATCAATCTCTCACCTGAACCAGTCTCCAAACTACCACCTCCGGTAGTATCTAGATCCCTTGCTAACCAAGAAGATGATATACTCATGTACCTGATCCTCAACCAAGGGGACCCATCCTACCACATAGTGTCCTCATCTCCATTTGCTCTCAAATTCCCCCAACAATGGAAGGAACCAATCATGAATGTCCCTGAAACTCCCATGCGCTCTAGAAGAGCACCAAACCTTGTATTACATAACTTTGAGGGTGCCATACCATGTATCTTGTTGCCTACTGAATTGTAAACCTCCGGCCGAAGTGTACTGATAACTATGTTGTCTTGTCCATGATCAGTAAACTCGACCTCCGTGCCAAGCCACACTGCTGCCTGCGGTGTCCCATACTCCGATAATATCCCTATGATGTCAGCCCTACTATATAGCTCTAGTACACCAGGGTTGAGAGATGTTAGCATACTCTCCCAACTCTGCCCTGAAATGAGGGTGGTTAAGAAATCATGCCCTGACTCGTGATGCTGACATATCGAGCATGTCCCCATGTGCCTCATGACATCATCCTCGAGATCCTCCCAGGAGAATCTCTCTTTGATCCGCTGATGGGTCCTAAAATGGCCAAGCTGTCCAACCATAGGTACATCATGTACGATCCTCAAGCTCTCTGTCGCTGTCTGTTGCGACCATACATCCTGCAAACTGACCTTATTGTCCTCATCGAAAACATCTGTCCTACTTTGCTCCCCGTCCACATCCAGCTGAGACTCTGAACCTATATCCACCTCTGGAATATCCTCTGTCCCACGACTGAGGATGCTCTCCATTACACTCAAAGCCTCATCTGACTGTCTTGGGCGAACCTCCCCTATCTTGTTGCCTGTAATGAAGTATCCCCTGTCAGGAGGTCTCTGCCTAACAACTCTCCATGTCCCATGCAATTGCATATCTTCCCCTATGCTCCTGTATATAATGAAACTATCGGGGAAGGCTAACAAAAATAATTGCAACCGTATGTAGGACTAGGGAGTGTCATATGCGTTGGTCAATCCGAAAGGCTTGACCAAAAACTCATCCACTGGCACCCATGGTGAATAGTCACTTGGACTCTACACTAATCTCAAACCATCAGGTACAACAATAGGTGACTCCACATACTGATGGTCAATCACACTCCCTCTATCATCACTCATATGACCGCTGCTATGGAGAAGGTGATCACCTAGGTCCTTATACTGCTGTAAGGGAGAGGACCGCTCTCCATGTAAATTTCCATGCTCCACCAAGTATGTTTCCTCCCTGTACTCCAACACATCCCCTTGGATCCCACTGTACACCTTTGCATGCCCCTGTATACCCATGCAAGCTCCTGTATCCTCCTGCATCATCATGTATCCTAAGTGTACTGCTGGGTCAACCTCTACATGGATGTCAACTAATTTTGGAACCCAAATAGATGTGTCCTCATATCTGCCCCTGGATATGGAATCCCCATGTGTATGTGTAGGATCAATTGTCTTAGAGCTCCTCATGAATGGTGGTCCCTGTGACACACGAACATCCTCAAGCGTCTCCTGGTCACATCTCTCCATAATCATCAATGATCCTGGGTATCCCTCACGCTCCTCCATCAACTAGTGATCCTCTATCCAACCACCAACATCCTCTAGTGATGTAGCTGAAGTATATATTTGACTCTCTGCTGAGATAGATGTAGTGGATCCCTGACTAGCCTCCTCAGGGAGCTCCTCTAATCTGAACTCTGATTCTTGAAGGGCTGTCTGTGTGCCTTTCAAGAATCCCTGTGTGATTACCAACTCATGAGTGAGTCGGTCCACCTCAATTTCCTTCTCCTTCAACGCCCCATGATACATCTCGCCAACCTCCAAAAGGTAATCTCTATCCGTAAGTAGTTGCTGGTAGTCAGTCCTCATCACAGTCAGTCTCTCCTTGAGTATCTGAAAGTCCTCAATGGCAAATTCTCCATTTGAACTATCCTGTGCCATCGTGGCCCTCCAACAATACTCTGCCACCAAAGCATGTGTATCATCAATGTGTCTAATGAATGCCATGATCATGTCCTCTCTGACCCTCAACTGTCTTGCCAAATGCTGTGACTCCTGAACACTGCCCAGCTGAAGTGCTACCTCATGACTCCCGCTGCTAATGTCAACAGTGGAATCCTCATCAACACCCTCCCCAAGAGCTAAGGTGCCACAATGCCCATTGTCCATTGTGCTACTGAATCCCCCTATATGCCACTATACATCATCATATACTGCTACCTCAATCTGAACTGCCTTGTATCCTATATGTACAACTGTATCCTCCTGTGCACTCACCCTACTAATATCATCTGCACCCTGTTGAAATAATGTAACTGCAAAGACTATTCTTATTATTATTGATATATTATTTATAGGATTAATCCCCATTGTGGATTAATCATGTCGGTAATGGTATTAGGACCAAATCCCCTTTTGCGGATTGGTCAATAGACAATTGTAATAGGCAGAATAAGAAGTCGGCTCCAACAGTTATTATTGAGACCCAGAAATATAATAAAGGTGGGTTTACCCACCCTGAGTGAGAAGTCGGCCCTGCCAGTGAAAGTCACTTCACACGTGCCAGACTTGTATATATAGAGAGGCTAGTGCCTCACTTTATCACACAACTCACTTGCTCATTTCTAAGAGGCAAGTTGCGACTTACCAGTTGGAGAGAGGGAGAAGAGTGGCACATCTTTTGGAGAGGACTTTCTGTATTGGTTTGAGTTATCTCTTGACATTGTATTGGCAATTTATGAGAAGGAAGTTTTTGCTGGGTTTTCTTCCCCTAGAGGGTTTCCCAGGATAAATGCTGTGTCTCTTGTGAATGTGTATTTCTCAGTGATCTTGTTCTTATGTTGCTCTTATCTATTGAAATGCAAAGAACTATAATAATGGCATAAACATTAACACACCCGGATCCCATACGAATGTGTCCATACATGTGATATGGCCATCCCGACAAATAAAAAATGCATCCTCATCACTGTAGACCAGTCTCGGAAGTAAGTAACCCATCGACATGCCCGTCTCCACAACCTGATCTAACAATGGACTCCCCAAAAGGGGTGACTCACTCTCCCCATACTTAAAGGTATGTATATAATCATCTGTCTCCAAGTCATGCCTCTCATCTTAGTCCTGCAGATCCACATGTCCCTTGTGTTCAATCACTACACAAGGCTCCTCTACCACATCTGGAGTGCCACTAATATCCTCATGTGTCGTCGTTAGCATAGGTGACTGAGAAGATGAGGAATGTGTCAGGCTCAACTCCGTAGGGGGCTCATTATCCCCCATGCATGACTTCCCAGAAGTCATGTCAACACCTAAAGGTAGTTCACCCAACATCTGAATCTCATCATGCCTCGGTGCTAACACATTTGAATCCTCACAAGTATCACCACTATGGTGAAGTGTTGAGCCCTCAACACTGTCTGATCAGGAAACTGAAGCACATGTGTTATCATCTTGTCCATCCAACTATCCATCAAATGTGCAGGAGTCACTGGCGTCTTGGGACTACTCTAATGAGGCGTCTAAGGCCGCATCCTCATACACATCCTTATTATCACTATCGTAGTGCTCCTCAATGTAATGCACTCTCCCCTTGCCCCTGCATCTGTGATTTGGCTCCCAAGGCTTTTTGGAATTGTAGCAAATTTCCTTGCTCCTAATAGTTGTAGGCTTAATCTGTACTCCCTTTAATCCACTAGCATGTGGTGATGTATCCACTTTCCTGACTGCTTTGGCTCTGCCTTGCTCTGCTTTTCTTCTCCAATAATGGACTTCTGCAATCTTCTTGGCCCATATTGCAATATCATCTTTACTCCACCTAGGATTTTTGATGGATACAAACAGTTGGAATGTTACCTGAGACTTGAATGTCTCACTAAGAGTTTGATATTCCATATCACAATATATAATCTCCTCTGTAATAGCCATTTCTCCTTCATGAAGACCCTCAGGCAGGGAGGAATCTTGGGCCTCTCCTCCTGGTCATTAGTGTTTTATCACAAGATGGCATAGGAATTGGCTTTGATACCACTGTAATGTTCCCAAGTATGTTTACCAGGAACATTGAGGTTTATTGCTTGTCTATTTGTGGTATTTTGTTTAAAGTTTTGCAGATTGTTCCTCAGATTTGGGCATGGAGTGGATTTTAAAGGTTTGCAGCATAAAAATGATGGAAATGGAACAATAATAGAATATCAACAAGATACAAGTAGAAAAACACAAGGAAATGGCCACAATACTTCAGATCTGTATTTTATTTAAATATATAAGCTAATCTCCATACAAGAGATGAATAGATCTGGAATAGATACAAAAGAATAATAGATGTGGTTGATGGCACCTCCAAAATACAATAGAGTGAAGAGATCTAGGCTTCCTTGAGCCTTCAATAGCTGCATGCAGAAGATCTACAGAATCCAACTTGTTTCCTTCCTCCAACTGTTGGGTTTCCTAGCTGAGTTGTGCCCCTCTCAGGTTGAGAACTCCCAAAGAAATTCGACCACTCTAAATCTGGCCTCAAAACTCTGAGAAATGGCTATAAATCTGTGGATCTAATGAATACTAACTCATATGAGAAGAAACCCCAACTGTAGATGATAAATTTGACCCCAAACTACAATATCTCTCTTCACAAATGCGCCTAGGTACAATAATAAATAAATATGTAGGGCAAACTCTTCAAGGATTGATGAGAAAGGGCGCCCTGGTGATGACAAAGAACTCTGAAGTGAGATCTTCTCCAGATCTAGTGTCCTCAGTCCCCAACGAGCTCTTCTTCTCTAGACAATGCGCCCTTATTCTGCAGAGAAAACCCCAAAGTTGTGCCTTGCTTCTGAAATTGATCTGAAATTGAAATAGAATGGTGAGGGTGGAATCTTTCACCACCTTGACCAAGCTTGGATCAGGAACAGAGGAATTTTTCACCTCCTTGCTGATCTCTAGGGTTTATTCAGTGAACACCCTCAAAACCCTCAAGTACCTTGAGCTTTCTAGCCAAGAAGCCAGACATCAAAATATCAATCAACATAATGAGAGAATAGAAGCCCCTATCTCTCTTTTATACCCCCTTTAACCTTTTTCCATTCAAGTGACTTTTAATTGATAATTAATATTTCTTCATAAAATAACTTTATTAATTTAATGACCCTTTTAAATCCAAAAAATGATTGATTCACCCTTGTAACTTCTCCCGCACTGAATGTCACCTTTTATCATCCTATTCTATAGACAATTTTGTTCTGGTTCCAACAAGCTATTACACTAAGGTGTTCCTCTAAGAAACAAGCTCCAAATAGCACCTTCAGTGTAATTAGTTAAAATATGCTCAATAATAACTCAAAATTACGGAAATCGTCGGAATGCAACAAAACCAAGGACAAGCTGTGCGGAATGGATCCTAATGATGAAATATGATGAATAATGTAAGTCGGGCCCCATAAAACTCCTCAAAATTGCATGAGCTCACTATCACCCTCAATTGGCTACTCTGGCAGGCATCCCAAACTGCAATATAAGGGAATCCAAAAATGAGGACATTACAATACACTTGATAATCATCTTATAACCCCCCCCCCAAACTTCCATAAAAGAACTCTTAATTTAAATATGGAATTTATCTTAATTAATCAACTTGTTCCTCAACTCTTCTATCTTTCTAAGTTGGTTATAATTGGCTAGTAACATAAGTGACTTTGGACTTGGCTTGTCTTGCTTTAGGAACCCTAAGTACTGTTAAGGTTTAAGCTATTATTAGGTTTCTTTTCAATTTACTAGATAACCATAGCATAGATATGATCAGTGAGAGAAACACAATCACAAGATACACAACATTTATTCTGGGAAACCTTCATGGGGGAGAAAAGCCACCAAAAACTTCTTTAATATAGATAGCCAATACAATGCCAAGACAATAAACCAAAACACTAGAGAATATCCAATACTGAGCAATGCGCCTCTCTCTTCCTTCTTCTCCCAACTGCAACTACCAAACTTTTGCACTGGATGAGCGAATGAGTAAGTGAGATAATGAGGCTTTGGCTTCCTTTATTTATACAAACTGGCAGGCACTGGAAAGGTGTCTCTTCACTGGGCAGGGCCAACTTGTCTTCTTAGTGGTTAAAACCACTTTAATTAGCCTGGGGGATGACTTCTTAATTTGTACAATATATTTAGGGTTTGACCAATCCACAAAAGGGGATTTGGTCAATTACAATGCCCGACATGATCAATCCACAAAAGGGGAATTATCTAATGAATAATAATTCAATAATAAATAGAATACTCTTTGCAGTTACAATATTTCAACACTCCCCCTTAACAAGAAGGGTATTCTACAACATCATTAGGAGAGAGAGAGGGCAACAATATCAACAACATCTGGAACACTGACTGGCATATATATAAATCATCGAAAGTTTTTCTCATCATCAATATCATCATCCACAACAGGGAATTGGAATGGCATCATCATCATTTGCATCAACATGGATTAGTATAACACTAATACATCATCATCATCAATAACAACACAAGGATGATACAACATCAACAACAACAACATCACAATACGAAGGCTGGAGCATCATCAACATCAACACTAGGTTGGAAATCTTCAGCACGAAGCTGGCATCTCATCAACATCAACACGAAGCTGGAAATCTTCAGCACGAGGTTGCCATCACAATAACATCAACACGAAGCCGAAAATCTTTAGCACGAGGCTGGCATCACAACAACATCAGCACGAAGCTGGAAATCTTCAGCATGAGGCTGGCATCACAACAACATCAACACGAAGCTGGAAATCTTTAGGACGAGGCTGGCATCACAACAACACCAACACGAAGCTGGAAATCTTCAGCATGAGGCTGACATCACAACAACATCAGCACGAAGCTGGAAATATTCATCACGAGGCTGTCATCGCAACAACATCAACACGAAGCTGGAAATCTTCAGCACGAGGCTGGCATCACAACACTACTCACCCTTTCAAGGGAGTTCCTTTCGGACTACACCAAGCTTATCTCAAAAGTGCTCAAACTTTACACGAGACAGAGGCTTGGTCAACACATCTGCAACCTGTTCATCTGTGATAACATACTGGAGCTTTATGGCTCCTCTCTGCACCATATCACAGATGTAATGATATCGGATTTCTATGTGTTTTGACTTGTCATGGAACACATGGTTCTCTGTCATCTTTATACAACTCTGGTTATCACATAGAATCACGGTTGCTTCCATCGCTAGATCAAATAGACCTGTCAACAACTTCCGAAGCCATATGGCTTCACAACTGGCGGAACCTGCAACAATGTATTATGCTTCTACCGTGCTGAGAGCAATACTTGATTGCTTCCATGAGATCATGGTTGACCCCAGACTGAAACAACATCCTGAAGTGCTCTTTCTTTCAGAGACACTTCCAACCCAATCTATATCGGTATAACCACTCAGTCTGAAGTCATGATCTCCATTATAACTGAGACCAAACTCTAATGTACCCTTAAGGTACCTCATCACATGTTTTGCAACAACTAGGTGAACAGGTCTGGGCTCTACTAGAAATTGACTCAAGGTGTTCATAGCAAAACATATATCTGGCCTGGTGTTCATCAGATACATCAACGATCCAATGATTTGTCTGTACAACGTAGCATCAATCAATTCTGACGAAGTGTCAACCAAGAGCTTCAACTTTGTTTCCATGGGTGTATTCATGGATTTGCACTCCAACATATCAAACCTCTTCAGTATTTCAACTGCATACTTCCCTTGGATAAGGAAGATGTTCTCTGGGCTCTGCCAGACCTCAAGACCTAAGAAATAGTGCATTAGGCCAAGGTCTTTCATCTCAAATTCTACAGCGAGCTTCTTCTTACACTCAGTGATGAGCTTTTCTTCTCTAGTTAGAAATAAGTCGTCCACATACAACAACAATATAATAGGCTCATCATTCATAACCTTGAAGTAAAGGTTAGAATCTTCTTTACTCTTGGTAAAGACCAAGCTAGTCAGGAAATTGTCGTTTCTTCCATACCAATCTCTAGGAGTTTGTTTCAATCCGTACAGAGCCTTCTTCAATCTGCGTACATGAGTCTTTCTGTCTTCAACTTCAAACCCTTGAGGTTGTTCTATATACACTTCCTCTTCTATGACACCATTTAAGAAAGCTGTTTTCACGTCCATCTGGTGTAACTTCCATTTCATCTTAGCTGCAAGGGCTATGATGGTTCTGATTGAAGTGTATCTGGCTACATGAGCAAACATCTCTTCATAGTCAATGCCTTCCTTATGAGAAAATCCACGGGCATCAAACCTTGCTTTATATTTCTCAATACTTCCATCAACAACATGTTTTATCTTGTATAGCCATTTGGAAGATACCACATCCTTGTTCTTTGGTCTGGGAACTATTTCCCATACATCATTCTTTATAATGGATTGGTATTCTTTTGTCATGGCATCTGCCCATTCTTTCTCTTGAATGGCTTCTTCAAAGCAAGTAGGCTCCTTCTTTAAGAGATCACACATCAGAGCCATATAATTGGAGAATGGCTTGGGTTTCTTGACTTGTCTCATGGTTCCTTCGGGGGCACCATACTTCTCTCCATCTTGAATAAGTTCCCTTGCCCAGGATGGCTTTCTCTTGTAAGAGATCTTCATCTGGGGAGGTTCTTGAGATTCTAGTATGTCATGATCTTCTAGAATCTCCTCATCAGGGGAAGTTATGACTTCCCTCACTGGTTCTACAACTCTGGGAGCCACAGGTTCTTCTTCATATACTTCTTCAAGATGGCATCTTCTTGATTTCTTGAGTGTTGCATCTTCATCAAAGGTTACATCTCTACTGATCTCAATATGATGGTAACCTGGTATGTATATTCTGAAGGCCTTGGAGACCTCACAGTATCCAACAAATATTCCCTTCTTTCCTGAATGGTCCAACTTGGTTCTCTTCTCTTTCAGAATGCGTACAAATACGGATAGCCAAATATTTTGAGATGGCTTACTTCATTCTTCTTTCTGGAGAACATCTCTTCAGGGGTCTTGAACCCAAGTGCATTATGGGACAATCTGTTCTGTACATATACTGTTGTTCTTGCTGCTTCTGCCCATAAGTGCATTGGAAGATCTTGATCATGGATCATAGTCTTCACTGCTTCCATTATAGTTCTGTTCTTTCTTTCTGCTACACCATTTTGTTGAGGATTGTAGGGAGTGGTGAGCTCGCTCTTGATCCCGACATCTTTACAAAAGTTTACGAACTCTTTTGAGGTTTATTCTCCTCCATTATCTGACCTGAGTATCTTGATCATTCTTTTAGAGAGATTCTCTATCAAGGCTTCAAATTCCTTGAATTTACGAAACACTTCATTTTTGATTTCAAAAAGTAAACCCAGGTTTTGTGAGAATAGTCATCAATAAATGATACATAGTATACATACCCATTGATGGAGGTTGATGGCATTGGGCCACATACATCTAAGTGAATGAGCTCTAGGACTCCTGCTTTATTATCTCTCTTTGGGAAAGGGTTCTTGATGTTCTTTCCTTGTGCACATCCGTTGCACACACCTTCATGGTCAACCTTGAATTTTGGTAGACCTGTGACTACCTTGATTACATATGGTAATGCCTTGTAGTTAATGTGAGCTAGTCTTCTATACCAAAATTCACAGGGATTCTCAATGGAATGAGTCAAGGCTGCTTCTGAGTGACCTTTTAGCTTATACAAACCACCTTCTTCTTTTCCAATAACAATTGCTTCTTCCATTGTTTTTCCTTTGGGCCACATAAGAACTTTTCCATCTATGAAAGCAACTCTGAAGCCTTTTTGATCTAAAGTTGAGATAGAAAGTAAGTTCTTTGTCAAACCTGGTACATACAGTACATCCTTCATCTTCATTGGGGTTCCTGAATCAAGTTTGTAATTTGATTCTCCTACTCCTTTGATAGGGTATTGATAATCGTATCCAAGTGTAACTTTCTAGGGAATGTTCTTCTCTATAAGGCAAGAGAGAATGTCTCTTTGTCCCGTCATGTGCTTGGAAGCACCACTGTTTATGAGCCAAGTGTCCTCACCAGGTGACACTGATCTCGAGAGGGCAGAGATTAAGACATAGTCTTCAATCTGTTCTTTTATCATCTTTGTGGGTGGCTCTTCATCTTCAACTGTGTGGGCATGGTGCCTCTTGTTTCTCTTCTTGTATTCTTCTCTTTTAGCTGGACAATTCTTAGCAATATTTCCCATCTTGTCACAATGGTAACATTGGTAGGATGAGAAATCTTTTTCTCTTCCGTGACCTTTTTGAAACTTCTGGAATCTCCTTGGAGGGTGAGATTCTTTATGTATGAATTTGTTTGGGGGGTGAGACTCCTTATGTTGATGAGTTTCTTTTTGGAAGTAAGACCTCTTCCTTCCTCCTTTAGTATGAGCAGTTAGGGCTTCATCTTCATCTCTTGATAGTATTGCTTCTATGTTAGCTACTCTTGCTTCTTCTTGAACACATTCTTCCCAAAGACTGTCAAAGTTTAGTTTCTCCTTTTTGACACAAATAGTTTGGATGAATGCATCCCAAGGTCTTGTGAGACCATTAAGGGCCGTCATTATGAGTTCGCCTTCATCTAGAGTGTCACCAATTGCTTCTAGCTGTTCCATGAATTGTGATATTCTAGAGAAATACTCTTGAATTGTTTCTCCTTTCTACATCCTTGTATTTTTGAGTTGAGTTCTTAGATTCATCTTCCGGTTAATGTTCTTTCTTTCATACATCTTGGTTAGGGCATTGAACATTTCTTTTGGAGTCTTCTTTGAAGCTACTTGAGGAATCAAATGATCTTTAATAGAATCTGCAATGATTCTTTTGGCCCTAACTGTGTCCTTTTGGTGTTTTGCTTTAGCTGCAACATCGATAGGTTTTGGTACATCTTCTTTAATGAATCTTGCTAGGTCATTGTCTTCAAGAATGAGTGTAATCCTATACTTCCAGGCCTGAAAGTTTTCCACACCTTCTAGCTTGTCAACAAGCTTAGTGCTTGCAGACATCTTTACCTGATGCTAGGAAAATGACCAAAAATGGAAAATGTTCAGAATTTAATTTTGAACTTACCAGGAGGTGTGCTTGGCTGAGGCGAGTAGCCTGGTGCAGTTAGATTTTAGAAAATCCAAGTTTTTCCCCTTCAAACTTGACCAGCGAAATTCTGGACTGGTACTTCTGGTACTGGTTCTGGTTTCCTAGTTTTCTGGTACTTCTGGTTTTTTGGTACTAGTGAAAACTAGGGTTTCACTTTCCGGGAGTTCTTGTGAAAAATCCAGGTCCTAGTAGCTTGCCTTCTTGGTTTGTCTGTGACCGAAGAAAGGCTCTAAGTTTCAATTGCTAGGTTATGTATTTTCTGCTGTTTTGTAACAACAAACAGTCCAAAGTTTCTTGTTGATTTGTTACGGTTATGTTCTCAATTTTGGGTGCTCTAGCATGTCGTTTTTGTCACCAGAAATTAGCACATGCATCTCAAAATAAACATAACACACCTAAACATCGTTTACTACTGAATATGAACAGATCTAAGAAACTAAATCATGCATTTGTAGACACAGGTATTTTTGGTCCACATGACCCTGGATAAAACCCCCCTTGGGGAAAACCAGTTTGGAATATGTGTGTATAAATGAGGAAAGCAGAAGAAGGGTTACAGTAAACACAATATATGAAAGAACCTGATACAATAGCAACTCCAA
>ML819003.1:72530-86124 GCA_009831015.1 Picea engelmannii | reverse complement strand
TATCATTTTTATGTTTGAATGCCATAAGCTATATTGAGTTATCCCATTGATCCACATTCACAAAATACAAAAAACATTCATTTCTTAAGTTACCAAGCACCTCTGGTCTGCAACCACAGAGGGTTTCTTGGAGTGATAACAGGAGGGAAAAGTGACTATACCTTGAGGGTTAGATTGTAGGCTGAGGATCTTGGTGCGATATAGTCAGCCTCGTAAAGGTCATGGAGTTTGGTTTGTGAATATAGTGCGTGCGACGCCATGCATGAAAGAACCATAATGAAAGAGCCTTAGAGCCAAATCTTTGTGGACGTAGCCCAGGAGGGGGTGAACCACAATAAATCTTGTGTTGTGTGGAATGATTATCGTTTATGTCTTTGTTGTTAATGGTTAAATATTAGATGAATTCTTTGATGAAGTAGTTAGATCTCTTGATTTACATGCATGCATAAGGAACAATAGGATAATTAAGATCGATGAATGAAAAAATATTGAATGAAAAAATATTTCTCTAATAACTAGTTAGAACTCTCAGTGCACAATGAACATACCCACATTCAATCTTGGACTGCAAACACTTTAGTATTGTATTCACCCATTAAGACTATCTCGGGTGAGACTATGCAGTGCACTCCATGTATTACGTTGCCTTCTAGTTTACCAGGAGGGCCGATAGTTTTAGAGGCTTTGTTGGAACCCTAGTAGACCTAAACCTGGGTCAATAATGTTAAAGGCATAGCTCAGATAAGTTAACCAACAAATGGTTCCATTGCCGGTTGGAACATGTTGAGCACTCAACACACCCTAAAAAAGTCTTATCAATTTTTTGTCACTTTTTGGGTACCACTTGTTTTCTTCACTGTCTGACTCGATTTCATTTTGAGAAATGTTTTGTCTTTGTTTATTTTCATGACTCTCATCACCTATTCAGGTTTGTTTGAACTTATGAAACCCCATGACTAAAATAACTCAACACCTGAAGTAAGAATCGACAACCAAACACTGCACCTAACGTGCTTAGGTTCGACATTGGAAAGAATTCAAGTAAGTAAAGGAACCAGTTGGAAAACAACAGTCGTTGAGTGCTGATATTCATCGACATCAGCATAAGGAAGTTTTGGTTTGCATAAGTTTTTCTCATAAAGGTTCGAGAGATAGTCGATCCCCTTCGGCATTGGTAAAATATGAAGAGGAAAGACATTAACAAAGGACAAAAAGAAATTGCCGATAGCCGATGCCCGATGCACTTTATCGGGATCGACGAAAATCTAGAAGGATCGTGATTTTTTTTTTACCACAATAAAGTTATCCCCGATCGTCGATCCCCAATGCATTTTTCGATATCAGGACTTTGTCGAGGGAGTCGATATGAGAGTACTTGGGTAGGTTTATCGCTGATCATCGATCCTTAACACTTTTCGGCATCGACAAGCTAGGATTTGGTTTTAGAACGAATAGATTAAGGAAAGTCCCGACTCCGATTAGTACAAGCGAATTAAGTCACTGGTATCGAATGCCACATGTCTTTACCAGGTAACAAAGTCATATGGTCTAGTTCTATCCCGAGTCATTCTTGGTTTCTGAGGTCCTATTCACACCTCCGAGTCAACTTTTCCACGTCAACACTATACATTAAGTTCGATTGGCGTCAAATATTTTGTAGGAGGATATCAACGAAAATGTTCATAGAACAATCCCAACCCTCGATCCACCCAATGAAAGAGCGCCACGACGGGGCGTTTTCAGCGTTAGATACAATCATATTTTGGAAATTTAAGGAACCAATCAATACTCGATCCCACATTAGTTGCTACTGCGTGTGCCAATTAAAACAATTTTTTTGAAATCACCGATAGACCACATCACCACCCCACGCCTATGCCCTCAACCCATGATGAATTTAAGTTCTAAATCCTCGAAATATTTGGCGGCTGATTTATTAAAATTACACTCATGACCTGAATTGAATGGATGATGTGACATGGTAAGATATTCCCTGTTTAAATATCTTTAACTGTTGTGAACAAACTCATTATAAAAAAATGAGAAAAACGAGTTAAATATCTTTAACTGTTCTAAATCCGAAGGAGAAAAACGAGCAAATCGAAAACTGTACTGACCCTCGTGAGTATAAAAAAACCAGGTTTAACAATATTTAGAGGTATGTATCCAAGTCTGTCAATTAGCTGGTTATAATATATATGTGTTCGTCTGGTTTTTCACATAGTCTCTAAACTCTACTCAAGTTGCAGGAACAATGCCGTCGAGAAAGCAAACCACCAGACGCTCGCCGAGAGAACCAAATATGAAAGAAACAGAGACAGGCGAAGGTTCGTCTCCAGGGACCACGAGGCAATTGGAGTACTCCCCTAGGGTAGAGCTTGTCGTCGAAACAACAACAAAGAAAGTTTTCATCCAGCCTCCGACCTTTGGTGATATAGAGGCAACCACTGGATCCAAGGTAGCACTCCCACAGTGGTGGGATTTCTTCAACAGGATTAGTAGAGAAGAATACCTAGAGTATATCCCACACAATGACCTGGACGTAAGGGCACTCGATGACCATGTGTTCCCCAACATCTCATGGTCATATTTACACATGGTGGCGAGTAGAACCCCCATTTTCCCTTGCATAGAGGTATTGAATTGGATCATCGACCACACGAACAACATAAATGTTTGATCAACGATGAGAATGGAGGGTTCGTTGGAGTTTTCCTCCTGATAGAGGTCCAAAATTATTACAAGCTTAGGGACCCGGAGGAGAGGCTCAACACAAACTTCATGGTGAAGTTCTATGAATTCCATGACACCAGTCAGTTGATGGCTTCATGGTGGAGGGAAGACAATAAATTCACTAATTGGAGAATTGGATGGTACAAGACAATCAACCTAAGGGATCCATACATTTGTTTTATGGCTCTCATCTGCCGAATATATCGAGAAAATAATTGCTCCAAGTTTTTGGAAGAATGGATTCCTTTGGCATACATAGTTGTAATTGTTGGGAGCAGTTTCAACTAGGGAGAAATAATCTCCAAACAATTAAGCATTTGTGTGCAACAGGCTCTAACATCGAAGGAAGGAGAGGCACCAACGTTTTCCATGGCCTTGTACCTACTCGATTTCATGTTCGCTAGGACTGTCTTCACTGTCATGAATCTGAGCTAGCATGTTTGTTATAACCCTAAATTGCACCACAGATGCTTACCTGGCATTAGGCCAACTCATATCCATTCATTTCCAAAACATCTGCTGAGAAACCTCTTTGAAAATCCTTTTGGGTTAAGTCACACACGCCCTAACCCACTATTGCACACGTTGGAACGCTGGAATACCTACTACTGCACGCGTTGGAACGCTGGCAGGCCTACTACAGCCTGCGTTTACCTAACAAAGCACAAAAACATGAAAGTTGCCGACGGGACAAAAAGCTATGGGTCAATTAACTGAAACTCCCGACCATGCATGGACGAGGGTTTGTCCAAAACCCTAGCTCCTTCTAGCCTATAAAAGAAGGGGTAGGGGTACTATTTGGAAGGAGGAAAAATATAGCGAAGAAACTTTGCCCAATTGCCGAATCCATTTGTCCCAACCCTTTATCCTTTCCTCAAGCCTAAGGAGAATTAACGCAAAGTAATTGGAGGACAAAGAAGAGGAGGAGCCCAGGATCAGGATCAAGGAACGGTGGTCGGTCTCAACATTGATTGTAAGTTGATTCATTTTGAAAATAATAAAAGAATACTTTTCCCATCCCAATGCATGAGTTATTGATGATTTGTGCAATTTATGCTTAAATTCTAACCCTCAAGTAGAAACATAGCATGCATGTGTAGTGTTTTCTCTTGATTGTAGGTTAACTTTGGAAGGAGCAGCGCAAGTAAGCGGGCAAAGCGCAACGGAGGATCTACACCAAACATCAGTAAAAAGGTTAGTAGTTCCTTTTCCGTGCATGTGTCTTGAAAGAGGGATTTAAGTGTTGGGGTGGTAGGTTAAAAGGTCATTTCTTTAAGGTCAAAATCTGCATGCAAATCTAACCCTGGTTTTCTAGTCCATAGGGTATTATTTCCCAACAACAGAATTGACGACTCCACTGGGGAAAACACTCTTTAGGGTGCTCCAGATTTAGTTGAGGTTTTTGGGTAGTTTAAAGGATTAGATTTTCTGTTTCTTTGCATGTCTGTTTTCTATTAGGTCAGAGCTGGCAGGGAACCTAGTTCTTTATACCAGTTTTTCCTTGACTGTTTCTTGATGGTAATTATTGGGACACACAAAGGTACACGCGGCCTGCAGAAGGCCTTCATGCATGTAACCTGCGCCCTAACCTCTTACAGCCCGCGTTTGAACGCTAGCTGTAGAGGTTTCAGTAGCGTGTAGGAATCATAAATCTTGAGAGGCAGTCCTCCTCTTCCCTGTCAGAATTATACATTCTTAGGGGGCTTTCTGGATCCTATCTGAGTCTTGCTAGTTCATAGTCTGGTCTCAGTTTGCTTTATTGCATTTTTTTATTCTTTGCAATTATTTTTCTTTTCTATTGGAAGAAGCATCCAAGCCTTAAAGAGACCCTAGTTGTCAATAACAGAGGCCTCTTCCAGGTCTGGACTACCTGTGTTTAGTTTTGTCTTGGAGTTTATACATACACGCGGCCTGTACAAGTGCAGCCCGCGGGTACCCGCGCTCTGTTATAGCTCAGCACACATTTGCACGCGTGCTGTTTCAGTGACAATAGCGGGCTTGAGTGGTTGCTTTTCAATCAGGGTGGGGCAGTCATCCCCTCCTATGGTGAGAAGTTTTCCTCTCAGGGGTTTGAGTCTAGGGTTGCACAGTCAGTAGGTTAGGGCCTCTTACCCTTAGCCTATTTTTTCTTAGTTGATTGTTGATAGAAAAGATAAAAAAAAAAAAAAGATTTTGTTTTATGGTTTTTAGACAAGCGTAAGAGTCGTTGCTTTCTTGATTTCCATTGTGTGTCTTTGCTCTGGTTCTTTGCGATCTTCGCTTTAAGCCAGAATTTTATTTTGTTTTCTTGGTTTTGTGCTTGTCGGCATTTTCCCTTTGTTGCTTCATTTAGAACTTAAATAATTTTTTTATTATCTCTTTTTCATTTTCTTCTTTGTTTGAAGATTGTGTTTCTGCATCAATAGCTAGGAAGAAGTCTTTTTGTTCATAAGTTTTTGTAGTGAATTTAGAGCATAAGTAGCTCGTAGATTGAGCGAAATTCCTGTATGTTTGCTGCATGAAATCTTAGAAAAATTGAAAAGGAAAATAAGTCTTTCTTGGTGAAAAGTTGCTGATTTTTGCATTTTTGTAAAAGTTTTTGTTTCCATCATTTCTTATTCATTTTTCTTTGAGTCTTTACACATCATCCGTTTCACCTTCATACCTTGTGACGTAAAAAATCCCATAAAAGCAACGCTAATTTAAAATCTATTAGACTTTTTGTTTGTAGAGTTCATATACTAGCTCAGGATTAGGGCCTTGGGTTAGGTTGGAGAGTAAATTCTCCAAGGCCACTCAAAACCAAACATTGGAGTCTGTGATAGGGAGTGTAGAAGTCCAGTTACGTGGAAGTTATCCGGGACCCCCCTCTAACACAGGGGATAAACACGAGGTCGCATAAGGAAAGGTAGTGGAGATAACCCCTCCAAAGCCGGACCAAGCATAGTGGAGAACACATATCGAGGATTTGTTGAGGGATTCCGTCGTTTGCATTTTCCACAGAGCTTCGTGGGTCTCGAATCCATTCAAGGTCCTCAGTTGTCTTCCAGACCATTTTATCTCGATACCCTTGACAGGTTTCGGGCTTGATACCCTGCTCATTGTGGTCTACCCGACTATCGACTGTACCCGCCTGGTGAATGTTCGCGTGCTGGCAAACTAGTTACCAATATTTTCTAGGGACATACACAGGTGACTGTGGGGGTATAACGCGGTACCTAGGACAGAAATCGGGCCACGCTTTGCAGAGTATACCCGGAGGGTTCTTCCGTTTTCGAGTTTCACTTGCACTGGTAAGTTGCTCTAGTGTTGGTTGTTGTAACTGTTCTTCCAACTAGTTTAGTGTTTGTTTGATTTATCTCTTAGGGGCTTCTTTTTAGTGTGTGTTACTGTTTGAACATGTAGAATACCTTAGCGTGTCTTGGATCTTCTCACACAGTGGAGCATCCTGAGCTTCGCCGGTCACGAAGCCTCCTGGGCCTGCCGCCGGTTATACTGGAGCCACCCCCGCCACCATTGAGGCGGAAGCTAGACCAACAAGGGTCTTTCGAAGCAACCGGGTTACAAACTATTGAGCCTGAACAACTCCCAGAGGAATCAACCACCAATATTGGTTCGGTTGAAACCCCAACCACTGATACTTGGCCATCGGTCATTGTACCTATCCAATTTTATGAATGCCTATCATTGCCTCACACAGTTATGGAACCAAACACTGTTACTTACTCTGGGAATTCTTCCATTCCCACCACCGTTGCTACCACAGGAGAAGCATCTCCTAACTTTCCGTCGTTGGTCCGAGCCACCATGGTCTCAGCCGCAAATACGTCGCATAGTGGACCGACCAAATCTATAGCGGCGGACACACATCCCTTCACACCTAGTGCGACAGGCTCTCCGTTTTCATACGGTATGCCTAGTTCGGGCACAAGTCCTGCACTCACTCACTCCACTTTACAGACTTTGGGTCTGGGGGTAGGGAAATATAACGCTCCTCTGCAAGGTCAACTTGGGGGCATTCCTGTCCCTTTCAATGCTTTTCCTTACGCTGGAGGTCATATCTCTCCTTCGTCCCCTTTGCTTGGTGGTCTACATCAGCAGTCCGCCAGGCAGCCTGCACACATGAGTTCATTTGGAGTTGGGAGTCAAGGAACACCTGCGCACACTATGCCAGTTGGTTCGTCACCGTTTGTTTGGAACGGGACGTTTGGTAACAACACTTTCGCATCCACTGCTTTCCCATCTGGGGGCACTCCCATGTTTGGACAATCTACTCCGGCGCAGGGTACTATTCCTGTGTTGGGGGCACATATAGCAGGACCTTGGAACTCAGGACAAGGATCCGTTCCTTCCTATGGAATTTCGTTCTGGGGTAATTCTTTCCACAGTCAATGGAACCCTGGATAGACTACTATTCCTCTTCCATCAAGATCGGCATGGGGTAATCCTTCCCAAATTCCTTCACACACAATGAATGACCAACATACTATATCCTTTATGGGGAATCAACCAATGATGTCTCCACAGATGCAAAATCCTTACGTTGGTCAGGGCCATGGTTTCTACCAGAATCTGGGCCAGCAGCCAAACTTTTCCTGGCAACCTGGTGTCAGTCAAACTCCAGGACCCTTTTTCCCAGGCTATCAGCAACAACCCAAACTACCATTCTTGGCGACGTTACACTTGCTAGATTTGACAAGGTTGTTAAATGATCCTATTTTTCACGATCCACGTTGGCCTCCTATGCCAACGAAGTTTCCTTCGGACATTCCAAAGTTCGAGGCCAAGCCTAATGAAGATCCAGGTGATCACGTGACTACCTTCCATCTTTGGTGTTCATCTAACTCATTGAAGGATGACTCCGTCCAGTTGCGATTGTTTCAACGCACTCTTATCGGGAGTGCCGCGAAATGGTACATCGAGCTTGATCGCTCAAGATACTCTTCTTTTGGCGAACTAGCAATGGCCTTCCTTAACCATTTCCAGTTACCTGTGAGATACGACGCAGGCACAAAGTTTCTAGCTAATTTCGAATAGACGACAACAGACCTTATCTCTGATCATATCCGAGAGTGGAGACACCAAACGAGTCTAATCAAAGTAATAGTCCCACCAGCATTCCTGCTGGAGTGGTTCCTTAAGTCTTTAGTCCCACAATTATCCAAAGACGTCGTGACTTTAGGATTTTTCTCCGAAGAAGATGCCATCATGAGGGCTCAACAGTTTGAGCTTATCTATTCTCAGTCTGATTTATTATACAACATCCTGCCGGATGCTCCACGATCAATACTGGATAAAACTAGACAGAGAGCTGGACCACATGCCGATGGTATTGTTGGTTCAACCCAAACCAAGCCTGCTGAGCAATTGACAAAACAATTGCAACAATTATCTATACAACACTCAGCGGCTAGCCAGACTACTGCTTTGGCTACTCCTCCTACCCAAACTTCGGAAGTACACTCCATGCAGACGACTAACCCAAAGGCCAACCAACAGCCTGAAGGGAAGAAAAAACAACGAAAGAAAGGTAAGGGGGAGAAAAAACCCACTGATAATGCTGGCGAGGGTACCACGGAAAAACGGAAGGCGAGGTATCCATGCAACTTGTGTGCGGAAGACCACCCGACCCATCTGTGTCCTCGACTTGTAGAGGCCCAAAAGTTTGTCACACAACAACAACAAGCCGTGTTGACTAATCCCTTTCAGCATGGGAAAAATCTAACTCAAGCCTCTGCAAGCACGGAAGGGGGTAGTCAAGGACCCCCTCCATCTTCGAACAACCCCACGAATGTATATATGGTGAAAGGTGATGCTTTTCTATCAACTAGAGCACATGCATATAGTCAACAAGCACTTCTGAGAAGGGCAAAGAAGCATACCTTCCATCTCTTCCTCTACAGATCGAGAAGACGTTGGGAGAAACAATGACACGCATTCCAAAGGGTGAATTTAAGAAAGATTCTCACAACCCAAACGCAAGGGCCACCCAAAATTACTCTGTGGTGGAAGATTTATCACAGACCCCTTGTGCGATGTTCGCTTTGGAGGTCCTCCAAAGTTGCCCTGCTCAGAGGAAAGCCTTGCTAACTGTTTTAGGCTCTACTGAGACTTGTAACCTGGGTACCATCATACTAGATATGACCGACTTAAAACCTCGTCTGCCTTACCATGTAGCGTTTCAGATAGTAGTGGCTCATCCCACGAAAACTTTTACATGCAATATCTTTCGCACGGTGGTCGACGAGGGCGCCTCGACATGCGTTATGTCGTTAGCATGTTGGAAGGCCATTGGCTAGACCGCTTTGTCTCCATCACCTACTCTCCTCACTGCATTCAACGGTCATTCTTTCCGACCACATGGCATCGTTCCTTCTTTCCCTGTGCAGTTAGGAGGGAAGACCGTGTGCGTTGAAGTAGAGTTAGTCGATGCTCCCCTCGACTATAACCTCTTGTTAGGTCGGAGTTGGACTTATGCTATGCAAGCTGTGGTTGCTACAGTTTTTCATGTCTTGTTATTTCCACACGAAGGCCAGATAGTGACCATCGATCAATTGTCCTTCTCTAGACCTGACCCAGCTTTGGGGGCATCCACGGTTCCCATGATTGATAATCCTCAACTAGGTGTCGTTAACGTAGGAGTTGGTTTGTGCCCATCCTTGATGGGTACCTTCGATTACCCACCTCCTCATGACGATGTCAAGTTTATATCGAATCACCATAAGGTTGAGATTTTTCAAATTTCGTTGTTCTGCATGACTTACTTGGAGGACCCTTGGATTCTTCCTTCCCCATCGGCCACGATGGATGAGATAGGGCACTCGGATATGTCCATGCCCTTGTCTGTCGCTGAAGTAGCGTACTCTTTAGTCCAACAAGCTTCAGTTAACACTGATCCAACTCCTGCACAAGAGTTAGATCCACTGCTAGAGCCTATTTTGGCTCAGGGTTCTCTCGCCAAAATCGATTCGGTAGACTTAGTCTTGCCCTCTAACGATGCAGTAATTGAAGCAATGACTAGTTCGGACAAACCTTGGGAAGATCTTCATCACAAATCATATTTCCTCCCAAAGTTAAGCCGAATCAAAGCAGGAGAATTCACCGTGAATATGACTGGAGATAGGTCTTGTCATACTAATCCCTTAGCTACACACAAGATCTATGCTGAGGGTAATATGGAAACCGTTGTTGAAACGATACCTATTAATATCTCCAGAACCCCTGGCGTCATAGACAATGTTTTCGTCGGAGCATACAGCTCCCGCAAAAAGATGCCAGGCATCGAACCACCAAGAGTCTATCATGAGATAACTTTGTTGTTTTTCAAGCTCACTTTGAGATCCGAAAGCAACATCCGATGAGACTGCATTTATGCTTTTCAATCTCGTCCGGATTAACTGAGAAAAGTAACCATGGTGGAGTCTTCTTTAAGCCCTTTTCAGACTCCTTAAAGATGAAAAGATTGTCGAGTGACCTTGTTTCTTCACACTCGTTAAATTGGTCCAGAAGAACGTTCCTTCAACGGGTCTTCTTTTAATCCCTTTTCAGACCCTCTAAAAATGAAACGATTGCCGAGAAATCTTGTGGCTTTTCATGCTCATTAAACTGAAATTTGAAGTCACGTCTGTCCGGCAGTAGTTTACCCCTTTTTCGGTCCGGACGGTCAACTATACGAACAAAGGAATACTCTATTGAATTCCCATTCTTTAGAAGAGTATCCTCAAGTATAATTTTATTCCTTTTTCGGGCCTGAGGGACTAAATTTACGAAAAAGAAACCCCCACAGAGTCCATAGTTAAGCTCTTTTCAGACTCCCTAAAATTGAAAAGATCGTCGAGTGACCTTATTCTTTCACACTCGTTAAAATGGTCCAGAAGAACATTTCTGACGGAGTCCATAGTTAAGCTTTTTTCAGACTCCTTAAAAGTGAAAAAAATAGCTGAGTGACCTTGTCCTTTTCACACTCGTTAAAATGGTTTTGAATTGACGTCTAATCGGTGCTAGTTTATCCCTTTTTCAAGCTGACTAGACTATTGTCGAAAAAGGTACGCCAATGGAGTTTCCTTTTATGCTTTTTCATACTCTCTAAATATGAAAAACCATTGAGCTTC
The DNA here is from genome assembly GCA_009831015.1 of Picea engelmannii. Classification (NCBI taxonomy): domain Eukaryota; kingdom Viridiplantae; phylum Streptophyta; class Pinopsida; order Pinales; family Pinaceae; genus Picea; species Picea engelmannii. The sequence continues at coordinate 75,301 of ML819003.1, read as the reverse complement.
CCTTCTTTGGGCTCGTTAAACTTACATCGAAGGATGTTACCATTGTGTGTTCTATCAACCGCATTTGCATATCTTACCCATCAGCCTTGTAATAGTTTTCTTCTGCGTCTTAACACCTTTGGCCGCTGGAGGATTTTTCCTGAGTATAATTTCCCTAGAACACCAGTCTTGTCCTTGTGCCTAGATCTTGTATGTTTGCAGTACTCGTTCCTCCATTGTAACATAAAAATTCCTTTATTCTTTTTCAAAAACTATCAAAAAGAACAAAAAAATAAAATATACCCCAAAAAGAGGATGGGAAAAATATTTTCTTTATTGGCAGCATAATGAGTCGCCCTTGGATAAAGCACATCTGTCCATTTGATCATCAGACTATGGGATGTAGTACGACCTTAGGGATATTTTCCTCGCTATATAGAGTTATGTCCTCCACCGTTTGGTTACTTTCCAAACATATGGAGAGTTTGCATTGCCTCCTGCTTCGTAGACTTATGATTAACAAATATGTTGCCTGAGTCTTATCACTTGTCGCGCTATTATCCAAGGGAAGTTTGTCACTAAGCCTGAGTCGGTCCCTCTGCAATATGTCTCTTGTCCGCATACCCGACCATCCTGAACGTCCAATCAAGTCTTTGTTCGAAATCGCTGAAGCCTTCAATCCGATCATCAAGATTATCAAGTCCATAATCGACGAGCCATCGAAGACCTCTAGGTAGTGCAGTCGTACACTCATATTACACTCCTACCCAAGTTTAGAATATTTTGAAGTTGTTGCTCGAGCTCTGAAGTACATCCATCAGGCCAAATCAACTTCTGGGAGATGGATACTTTATATGTATATCTTTTTGATTTCGAGATGTAGCTCCGTTGTGTATTATTCGCGGCTACTCTTTACAATTATTTGACATGGATCTACAGTGTATTTGATTGGTAGCCATGGTTCTATTTTATCCCGAGTATGGGTATGCCCGCCTCGGTGAGACATTTGTTATTTTGCAGACGACACCTCCTGATTCCTGATTCTTGGGCTCACTCATTCAACATATCAGTACAGATTGGTAAAAGATTGGTAATGTATTTCGACCATCAGATGCTCTTCTGACCTCACACATTAGGGGGAATATGTTATAACTCTAAATTGCACCACACATGCTTACCTGGCATCCGGCCAACTCATATCCCTTCATTGCCAAAACATCTACTAAGAAACCTCTTTGAAAATCCTTTTGGGTTAAGTCACACGCGCCCTAACCCACTACTGCATGCGTTGGAACACTGGAAGACCTACTACTGAGCGCGTTGGAACGCTGGCAGGCCTACTACAGCCCGCGTTTACCTAACAAAGAAAAAAAACAGGAAAGTTGCCGATGGGACAAAAAGCTATGGGTCAGTTAACTGAAACTCCCGACCATGCATGGCCGAGGGTTCGTCCAAAACCCTAGCTCCTTCTATCCTATAAAAGAAGGGGTAGGGGTACCATTTGGAAGGAGGAAAAATATAGAGAAGAAACTCTACCCAATTGCCGAATCCATTTGTCCCAACCCTTTAGCCTTTCCTCAAGCCTAAGGAGAATTAACGCAAAGAAGTTGGAGGAAAAATAAGAGGAGGAGCCTAGGATCAGGATCAAGGAACGATGGCTGTTAAGGTCCTAACCCGCACATAGGTATATCAATGTATTCGGATGTAATAAAGGTCAATATTAATAAGACCTTTCAATAAAATAGAATAAGGCGGATGTAAGAAGACCTAATAGAATCTTCCGCTTCTAGAATGATCTTCCTCTAGATGCTTATCTTAATAGACACATTTAGTATAAATAAGGGTCGAGGGTATGAAAACCCTAGCTTGGAGATTATTGTAACAAAGCACTACTCGACTAGAGGTTGCCCCCTCGAAGAGGCCTGTGAACATTGCTATCTGAATCAAAGTGTTATTTCTGTTGCTATTTTGTATATCATTTCTGTGCATTGTGAAGATTATGCTAGATATTTTACAGGTATTCTGTCATTTCTAGCATTTCATTTATGTTCTGCATATTCTATATATATCTGGTATCTTGCAAGTGGTATCAGAGCACTTTCCTTGGCAGAAATTGTGGGTATTTTTTTCAGGGTAGAGACGTATTCCGACGTCTTTAAGCCACAGAGATCTGTCGTTACGCGCATAAACCCGCGGTTGAGGGATTCATACATGCAGGAAATACACGTGGTTCTTAAGCGCACATCTGTTGGCCACCCTTGTAACCCCTGTTGGTACCCCTTCGAGTGGTAGCGCATCAGACAACACCTGTGTACGGATCGACCTAGATTTCCTGAAGCCCTCTTTAGATAAACCTATCGGCCGCCGGACTGATATAGTGTCACCGAGAACAACACTTGGGAAGATACTCTCTAGTACCTGGGTAGTCGGGTAGTACGGTTAAGGGTACGGTCTATCCTCCTTAGTTAGTTCCCTAAGATATTGGGCCGAGTACTACTGTTGGACCCCGCACGTATATCAGAGAGCTATAGCACATGGAAAACCCTTGTCTGTAGAACCCTTGAATATCTAACCCTTGGGGAACATAAACAACAACATAAACAAATTAAACCGGCGAGATCTATTGACACGCATCTGTGTTCGGGTTGCTAAGTAAATACTCTTTGGTTCAGAATTTGGGGATTCCAGCGCTGCAGCATTCTTCAGACCAAAGCATAACCCCGCAGCTGTAAAAAAAAAAAAGTCTAGAATTTTTTTCACCATAATTTGAGACCTATTCCATTAGATTCATC
>ML819003.1:5372-16247 GCA_009831015.1 Picea engelmannii | reverse complement strand
ATTGTCGGCAAGATTGGTAACAATGCTTTTCGTTTAGATTTGCCTCCATATATGCAGATGTATGCAGTTGTTAATGTTGATAATTTGAAGTTGTATGAGCCTCCGTTGATTGATGATCAAGGAGAGCATGTTCAGATTCCTTCTATAGATGAGTTTTCTCCAGAGTATCTAACAAAACTGCAGGAAGACACCATACTTGACAGGAGAATGCGAACTTCGAAGCGAGGAAATGTGGAGTATTTGCGAGTTGGTCTTAAAGGGACGAATCCAATAAAGGCCAAATGGATTGAGGTTGGAAGGGTGAGGGAACTTTACCCTCATCTTCACATAGACTGAGATAGTATTTTGGAGGTCCAAAAGCTTCCCAATGGGGAGGTGTGATCAGGGGATCAAATTTTGCTCAATTTTAAAAGTGCTCGGAATGCGACGAAAACAGTACCATTGCGTTCGTCTTGTCTTCCTGATTCCAGCGGTATATTTACTTTCTCAAACGGATTCCGTATGGAGAAGATATCACGATCTGTTCGCCAAGGCAAACAGGCAAAATTTTGGATGCTGACTGTACCTGTCCGTACCATCCGTACGGTGATGTGGCAGGGCCGTACCATCCGTACGGTGATGTGGCAGGTGGATGATGTGTCACGTTTTTATTGGTCGATTGCTGGCGAGTAGCGTGTTGACATGTGTCCGATTTATGGCGAATAATAAGGAGACACGTGGCCCAATCCCTGGGTGCCACGTGTCCCCCCATTTGTATAGTTATATGTAAAAGTTCTATGGAGTCTGCGGGGTTTGACCCCTAGACCTCCCCCATTGCTAAAGACTTGACAAACCTCAACTAACCATTATGCCCCCGCATGAGCCTTGTTAGGTTTGTGGCAATATATATATATAACATTGTTTAATGTTGAATACGGAGGGGGGTCGGGTCGGGGCTTAGCCCCGACCCATAGTTTATTTAACACATAAACCATTGTAATATGGCGCGGATTTAAAATGCACGGACCAAAGTTTATACCATATATATATATATATATTGTAAACGGTTATACCATTGTATAATATGCGCGGTTGTATATTTGCGGGCGCGTTTTGTAACCTAGCCCATGGTTAACATATGACCCCGAGTGGGAGCGCGGGGGTACACTGTTGCATGGTTCAAACGGTTAAACCACTTTTTCGCCCAGCCTTTGGTCATATGCGCCATACGCCCAGGTGCCGAGGCGGTTAGGGGCTGGAGGCGCCTTAACCATCCTACGGTTTGCACTGTTGGCGCGGTTGCACCCGGTGCTGGGTTTTTGCGCTTAAATGAGCGTGTGAGCCAGGTTTGCTCAAAGGGGGGTGCGAATTGTAGAACCAGAGATAGCAAGCTTGGAGAAGGAGACTTCCAGGAGGCCTATCTTTCTCATTTTTCGACCGTTTCAGGTGCCAAAAGAGCCCAGATAGGGGTTTTGGGATGCTGGGAAGACATTGGAGCAGTTGGTTTATCAGTTTGAGCATTGTAAGACATGTTTTTTGAGAAATTTTGAGAAATTAATAATAATGATCCATTGGAAGCTGGACCAGGAGATGTAGCCCATAAGAGGGGTGAACTCCTTTATCAATTGATGTGCACATGTGTTTATGTTCAATGTTATGCTGCCGTCTATGTGTATTTTTCATAAGTAATCCTTAATTTATGTGTTGCAAATTGATCTTGTTGCTTTAAACACATAACATTTCACTTGCAATAATTATTCAAGTTTTTCAAGTCTTCTTCAATTTTAGATCAATCAAGATGTTTTTGCATGGTCCTACCGAGATCTGAAAAATTAGGATACTCGTATCATTCAACACACACTACCGTTAAAAATTAGAGTGAAACCACAAAATCTCCATAAATACCACCCATCCCTGGAGCCTCTCATGTGTCAGGAGTTGAAGAAATTACTAGAGCTAAAATCATCTTCCAGGTTAGACATTTTGCATGGGTAGAAAATTTGGTTCCTGTCAGGAAAAATTCTGGGGAGATCCGCCTGTGTGTAGATTTGAGAAACCTAAACAGAGCATAAGAAAAGGACAACTATCCAGTACCACCGATGGAGAACCTCTTGCAAAATGTGTTTGGTTCTGATATTTTCTCCTTGCTGGATGGTTTTTCAGGTTATAACCAAGTCCTAGTTTCAGAGGAAGACCGTTTGAAAACTACCTTCTGAACCAAGTGGGGAACCCTTGCTTATAAACGCATGCCATTTGGGTTAATAAATGTATGGGAAACCTTCCAAAAGACCATGGACGTATCGTTTCAGATATTAATAAACAAATGTGTAGTAATTTATTTGGACGACATGATTGTATATTCAAAGAATAAATAATATCACATCCGACATCTAACCCATATTTTTGAGAGGTGTAGGAAATACGATATATCTTTAAACCCTAAGAAAACTATCTTTGGTGTCGAGGAAGGGAAACTACTAGGTGATATTATATCTCAAGCAGGAATTCACATAGACCCAGAATGAATTAGGGCGATAGCTCAACTTCCATTACCCCACAAAAAAAAGGCTATGCACTCCTTCTTTAGGAAAATCAATTTTGTGAGAAAGTTCACCCCTGATTTCGCTAAAACTATCAAACCATTACAAAAAATGATCCACAAAGATGTTGAATTTAAGTGGGATGATGAATGAAAAACTGCTTTCAGGAATATTAAGACTAGAATTTCTCAAGCTCTAGTGTTGCGAAGGATGATGACAACAATGGGGCCCCAATCTCATTCATGATCAATACTTTCCAAGGGGCTGAACTAAATTACCCTGCTATATACAACCAGGCTTATGCAGTATACAAGGCAGTGAAACACTTCATATCTTACATCCTAAAGAACCACACCAAATTCATCGTGCCTCACATTGAAATCCAATCCCTATTCACTCAACATGAGATGGGGGGAAGAAGAGGAAACTGGATGGAAATGGTCTAATAATTCAATCTATATATAAAACTTGCTAAACTGGTTAAGGGACAAGGATTATGTAAATTGATAGTTGAAGCCCAGGACCAAGTAAACAAAGACCCCAGATGGGAGAATGCATTGGCATTATGGTGTGGTGAAGCTTCATACGTCTCCCTAGGACAAGAGTCTTGGTATGAGAAACTAACTTATCTCCTCCATCATGGGACTTTCCCAGAAAACCTAAACCCTAGGAAAAGGAGATATCTCAGGTTAAAATCAACACAATATCACCTCATAAATTCAACTCTCTTCCGTGTTAATTATGATGGGGTTCTTTTAATATGTCTCCAGCATGAAGATGAAGACAAGGTTCTAAAGGATCTCCATGATGGTCCTGCATGTGGACATTTCACAGGGAACACCACCGCTCACAAAATACTGAGTGATGGTTATTATTGGCCTACTCTGTTTAGGGATTCTCACACATACACTACAAACTATAAAAGTTGTCAAATAAGCATGGGTAGGGAAAAGAGAGCAGCTGTCCCACTCCAACCTGTGGCCATCTCCAGGCCATTCAAGCAATGGGGGTTAGATATCATAGGAGAAATTACACTGAGTTCTTCAAGCAACATAGATACATACTGACTGCCACAGACTATTTCATGAAATAGGCAGAGGCCGTCCCTCTGACTCATGTAAACAAAAAGGTGGTGATCCAATTCATAGAAAAACAACTTATTACAAGGTTTGGTATGACTTCTGTCCTTGCTTTCGATAATACCGCTTAATTTTCTTCCACCCTATTAACAGAGTTTTATTTAGACAAAGGAATCATAATCAGATACTTTGCAAACTACTATCGATAGGGAAACATAATGGCAGAATCAACCAATAAGAACCTAGTGAGGATATTAAAGAAAAAAGTGGCAGAAAACCAGAGGAATTGGCACAGTTCACTTCATAATGCCTTATGAGCTGATAGAGTAACACCCAAGGAAGATATAGAGAATTCCCCATACTTTCTGATATACAGACAAGAATCCATTCTCCCAAATGGGCTATATCTTCCATCTCTTCATCTTGCTCAAGATTCTAGAGGGCAACCCTCATTAGTTATACAAAAAAGAATTGATACCCTCCTCATGCTGGAAGAAGAAAGGGAGAAAGAAAAATCAAAGTTTGTATCTCATTGACAGATAGTTAAGAGGTGGTTTGATAAGCATAAGGCCAAAGAGAATAATTTTGAAGTAGGAGACTTAGTCCTGAAATGGGACAGAGCAAATGAGCTGAAGGGAAAACATTCGAAGTTTCATAATCTATGGCTTAGACATTTTCAGGTAGCTGAGAAAATTGGGGTAGGCACGTATTGTTTGAAAACTATGAGGGGGGGACTTGACGCCCTCCTAGTGAATGGCCAATCCCTAAAACAATATTTTTGTTAAAAAAACAAATTGTGTGTTTTCATGATATTTTGTTTTTAGGTAGGCTGATTGCATAGTTCTTCATTTTTTGTTTTTTTTGTTATAGTATTTTTTGCACTTTTGAATTTTTTGTTTAACAAGGAATTGGTTGACCTTAGCTCATGCAATATGACAAACTCTATGCCTGACTCATGCTTACATTCAACACAAGAAGCGTTGGGAGAATTGCGGTTGTTTTGAAGGAGTTCTGTATCTAACTTGTGCAAATAAACAACCTTGGAAAAGAGATGAACTGTCTTCCTGGTGGTCTAGTAAAACCTGAAGGGAATGATGGTAAGCTAGAAAGGACTACATGTACCACAAGACAGAGCTAGCAAAAATTCACCATAACCATCTTATTTTGCAAATAACAGACGTCATCCTCTCCCACTCGCTCAGGGAATTCTGATGAAATAAAATCAATTATATCAAATGAGTGAAAAGTAGGAGAGGGTATGCAGATAACTTCTTCAATTCTATGGACTGTCCCTGGCAATGGAGCAAGGTCTGTGATGCCGGGGTGACTCCACCGGGACTATGGATGCTCACTGGTAACAGAGCAACACCGTAGCAAGTGAATGATGATAACTAAAAGGCCTAGTGCTAGTGAATTCTTTACTCAACTCTTTTCAAAAGAGGACATGGGTCATGGTTACAGGAAACAAAGGTGGAATAAAGGTTGAAACCCCACAGGTAGGCCCAAATTTCACCAATCAGGGAATTTCAAACGCAAGGATAGAAGAGGCTCTAATAAAAAATAGTTAAGTTCTTAACCATATTTTGCATCAGCTGAGCCTGAGGTAGGAACATAGATTCTGATTTATTCTAGTAATTCTCCATTTGTTCAGCACTCATCACACCCTAAAAAAGCCTTATCAATTTTTTGTCATTTTTTGGGTACCACTTGTTTTCTGCACTGTATGACTCGATTTCATTTTGAGAAATGTTTTGTATTTGTTTATTTTCATGACTCTCATCACCTATTCAGGTTTGTTTGAACTTATGAAACCCCATCACTAAAAGACATTAACAATTGAAGTAAGAATCAAAAACCAAACACTGCACCTAACACACTCAGGTTCGACGTCAGAAAGAATTCAAGTAAGTAAAGGAACCACTCAGAAAACAACAGTCGTTGAGCACTAATCTTCATCGACATCGGCAGGAGGCAGTTTTGTTTTGCATAATTTTTTCTCATAAAGGTTCAAGAGATATCTGATCCCCTTCGGCATCGGTAAAATATGAAGAGGACATATGTTAACAAAGGACGAAAATAAATCACCGATAACCGATGCCCGACACACTTTATCGGGATCAGGGAAAATCTAGAAGGATCACAATTTTTTTTTTGACCACGATAAAGTTATCCTTGATCAATGATCCCCAATGCATTTTTTGGCATCGAGACTCTGTCGAGGGAGCCGATCCGAGAGCACTTGGGTAGGTTTATCACTGATCACTGATCCTTAACACTTTTCGGCATCGGCAAGCTAGGATTTTGTTTTAGAACGAATAGATTAAGGAAAGTCCCGACTACGATTAATACGAGCGAATTAAGTCACTGGTCTTGAACGCCATGTGTCTTTACCAAGTAAGAGGGTCATATGGTATAGTTCTATCCCGAGTCATTCTTGGTTCCCAAGGTCCTAGTCACACCTCAGAGTCAACTTTGCCATGTCATCACTGTACTGTAAGTTTGATCGACGTCAGAGATTTGCAGGAGGATATCAACAAAAAATGTTCATAGCACAATCCCAACCCCTGATCCACCCACTTAAAGAGTGGCATGACGGGACATGTTATCACTCCAAGAGTCACTCTAGGTTGCAAATCAAGTTAGCTTGGTAACTGAATCAAATGTGTAAATAAGGGTATAAATTGGATCAAATTGAATGACTTGATATGATCTCACTCACTCCAGACACATATGAATACACTCAGAAAAATATGAATTTCAACTATACTTGTTTAGAAGGTTTATATAAAGATGTAATTGATGAAGAATACTTATTATACCAACATAAACATACATATAGAAGCATACATGAATGACCAACTATAACATGTAAGAGTACTTGCAATTCTAGTTTATCAATGCCAAGATAAGATGACAATTATCGGCCATTAGATAAACATGGAAAAAATGAATATAATATTCACCCATAGGTATAGAAAAGAAATAAGATGAACTTATGAACATCTACAAGAAAAGAAGCTTATATTCCAATATGCATTCAAAAAGTCTTTTACAAAGGAGTCTCTCCAAGTCCTCCCAATCCAACCTCCCTTTGGCTCCTCCATTTAGTTCTCTTTATATATATTACATTCTCATATACATCCAAAATAAATGGATCTCATAACCTCTTCACCTATGTTTAGTTATCCAAGTCAAATTCGAATTTATGAGGTGGATGGAAAATACAAACTGTCAAATTTATGGAAAATGATGCTCAAATATTCACCTATATATTCCAAATACAAACAGGTGTTAAAAAAATGAGAGATTTTTTTTAAGAGGAGCTCGTGATTGTGAAAAACCTCTCTCACTTTCCAAAAATACATTTCCATATCATCAGAATCTATCTCCAAAAAATATGACTAAAACAGGAAAACACAAATTTCCAAAATCTAGTCATATTCCTACAATCTAGGATTTGATCCCTAAAATGTTTCCATTGAGGAAACAAAGTGCCACCTACATGATTTGATGGAGGATGATATTATATTCAAATATATGTGGCCACCTTGACCCAAAAATCCTTTTTCCAATTCGAATTTTGACCAAATCTCATCCATGTTGAAAGTTTGAAGAGTTGGTAGCGCAATACACAAAAAAAACACAGTTTGTGCTACAAACTCCTATAGGTGTCTGTTTTCAACAATTTTGTCCAAAATTCTTTTAAAACCTGAAATTAATGCTAGAAAAGGATGCTTTAAGACCTAAAATTTGACTTCATAACATATAAAATGTTGCAATATATCAGACTTAATCATTTAAACTTCCCCATACTTCAATTTACCTAAAAAAGGGTTTATGCCAAAATATAATACTCCAAGTCCTTTAGACAAACACTCAATGCCTCTGGAATTTCTGCTTGGAAGATGAATACCCTGCACCCTGAAGAGAACCATTTTCCATACTGTCACTGTAAACATATCCCTCTTTGACAAATTCCATCAATAAACTCTAAAAACAGAGTATGCTTATGATATGCATTTCTTATGTATTTAGCACTTGCTTGGGTTTTTGATCTTCAACACAAACTAATAAAAAGGTTCCTCTATGCTTCTAAGATATGCATCTTCCTCTCTTTCTCCAGATGATTCCCTTCTATCTTTTGACAAAAACTCCAGCATCTTATGCGATTGAAGGAGTCCACATGGTTAGAGTTTTGCTTAATAAGAGTAGTATCGGTAAGTTCAAACTTGACCACAGAACCTGACCTTTTCTTGGGGATCGGGTCTTTCCTTGGATCCATTTGATATCCAAGAACCTGCTGCAAATACTTATGCACATAATAAAATTAGAGCAAAAAAACCCTAAGGACAAAACTTCCTTGGTTCCCAGAAAACCTTAACAATACTTCTTTGATGGCGAGTTGTAGCTTTAGAAGAGGATATCAAGACTTGTTGATGATTTAAGAACCTTGAAATTTTTTATGATATACCTTTTTAACTTCAAAAGTCTTTAAATGCAAAAATATAGTTTTTTCACGAGTTGGTAGCACACTTAGTGTTAAAATAGCGCTTTATGCTACCAACTTGTCATAATGAAGAATTATTTCAAAATGGACATCCCTTTGTGATTTTAAGTGAAATGATGGATCATTATGGACCATAAATGACTAAAACAACTTGTGATTATCCCTAAAACAATTTCATGAATCATTTAACCACCTAAGACTCCAAAATAAAAAAAGTTTATTTGGGAGCTAACATCTGGATCTAATTGGGGATGGAAGCCTACCCATGAGGTTCCAAGAACATAGCAGACCCTGTGCCTTTCTGTTCAATCTAAAAACCCTGCAACCTGCTCTGATTATAAGATCAAACCACTCTTCAAAAATATACATCTTGGACTTTGTAGTGCCTAGTCCATTGGGTTATGGAGTCATCTAGTATTAAACATGTACAACCATTCCTTTGTAAACCCTCAATATCTGTCACTTACATTCTATTATTGATGTATTGAGATAAAATCTGATTATTTATTGAAAACTGGAAATCTTCATACTGCAAACCAACTGCAAACTGAAAACAAAAGCTCAACTACTGAGCTTTTTCATGTGCACTCCTAATCTAATCAACTATATCGCTTGTTGATAAAGTAAAAGCATGCTTCCAATGAAGCCATACAAGTAAACTCATGACTGAAAGACTTCTTTTTATGCCACTGATTAGAAGATAATAATAAAATCATAACAATGACCATAAAAACTCTTTCAGGAGATCACACTTACTATCAAATGCAAGTGGTATGATAAAATCTGAAAACTTAAGAGAGTTTGAGAGATAAGACTCAAGTAAGGATGCCATAGGTTATTCAAAACCGAGATCACAATTATACTAATTCAAAACCATTGAATTATCATGTATGTCTTCCCTTTTGCTTGAAAATAGATGTCCTCCTTGATCTTCCAAGGGAAATTTTTGATCATCACAAATGACAATTTCTTCCTTACCAAAATGATCATATGATGATTGCATAACATAATTTAAAGAACTTTGTCTGTGATCAGCTTTAATTATAGAGTTACTTAGGCAATCATCCATTGCTTCTTGCTCAAAATGACTTAGAATATAATCACTTATATGATCTACATCTTGATTTAGAGAAAGATTTGAACACATTGTCAAATGTTGTATCAAATTTGATGTTGTTCCACCTTGAAAATGGATGATCTCTGCAAATCCATTTCCTCATGGTTTTTGCAACTTCCCTTTGTCTGAAAATATGAAAAATGTGGGCTTTCCTTACTAATTTCAATTGGCATTTGACTAACAAAAAACCGATCCTCATGATTTATAACTTAAGCATTTAGATTTTCAGATATACAACAATCATAAATAATTGTAGCAGGAGAACTTTCAACTTCTTCATTTTCCATTTTGAGTTCATGGTCATGTGAAAGGAAATCATCTTGAAGATCATTAAAGAGTTATTGCAGATTGTGAGGGATAAATTCTTCTCTATTTATAACTTCAATCTCATCATGCAATTCATATTCCTCACAACAATTTTCAAATAAAAACTCATTTGAAAAGTACCCTTTGCAATGCTCATTGAATACTCTGTGAAACTATTTCAAAGATGAAATACTAGAAGGAGGTAATGAGAAATGCCACTTACGTTCATCACCATCCAATGAATGGATGAACATCTTCATGCGAACATCCTCATGCTGTAGATCTAATAGATCCATGCACTCATGGAACTTGATGAGGTGTTCTGCAGGATTGTCTTCTTTCCTCTCTCTGAAGATAGGCATCAAATCTCCCCATTCTATCAAATGAGGTACTGGATGTGGGAAACTAGGAACTGCAGATAAGTTGAGAGGTGCAAACCTCTGAGCCAAAAGAGCAACAAATTCCTTTGACATTTGAATATTGTGGAGTAGCCATTGAATTCGTCCTTCATGGAGCCGCTAGATAGAATATTACAACCAAAATAATGCCTTGCCTTTGTCTATCATCAAAATCTGGGACTATGTCGTCTCCCAGGGAAGCTTGCTTCACACTTCTTTCCCCATAAATGATGACAATTTGTTATCACTCCAAGAGTCACTCTAGGTTGCAAATCAAGTGATATTGGTAACTTAATCAAATGTTTAAAAACGATTATAAATTGGATCAAATTGAATGAATTGATATGATCTCACTCACTCTAGAAACATATGAATACACTCAGAAAAATGCGACTTTCAACTATACTTGTTCAGAAGGTTTATATAAATATGTAATTGATGAAGAATACTTATTATACCAACATAAACATACATACATAAGCATGCATGGATGGCCAACTATAACATGTAAGAGTACTTGAAATTATAGTTTATCAATGCCAAGATAAGATGGCAGTTATTAGTCGTTAGATAAACATAGAAAACATGAATATAATATTCACCCATAGGTACAAAAAATAAAGAAGATGAAGGTCTGAACATCTACAACAAAAGAAGCTTATATTCCAATATGCATTCAAAATGTCTTTTACAAAGGTGTCTCTCCAAGTCCTCCCAATACAAACTCCCTTTAGCTCTCTTTATAGATATTACATGCTCATATAGATTCAAAATAAATGGATCTCATAACCTCTTAACCTATCTTTAGTTATCCAAGTCAAATTCGAATTTATGAGGTGGATGGAAAATACAAACTGCCAAATTTCTGGAAAATGATGCTCAAATATTCACCTATATATCCAGAATCCAAGTAGCTATTAAAAACATGAGAGAGGTTTTTGAAGAGGAG
>ML819002.1:227754-238078 GCA_009831015.1 Picea engelmannii | reverse complement strand
TATTATTACCAATGATGATTATTCAAAAATGTTGGTCGTTCCATTTAGTCCACCTCAAATAGTTAATCTTGAAGTATTTAAGCTCAATGGAAAGTTTAAAGAGAATGAGACATTTATTTTCCAATCGAGAATCACGATAAGTTATTGCCATCTTGATCCGATCTTTTTACAAGATTCTTTCCTTGATAGTCTAAAACTTTATTCTCATCATGAATATTTTTCGTATGTGAATTCTTTCGAACAATCCCATATTAGTAATTGCATGTATTATGATAGGGTTGCAGATTGGTTGGAGTATTCATATCTCGAAAAGTTTTCAGAGAATGATAAGATTATCTTCACTTTATTAAGAGATCAAGGAGGTAACTTTAACACACTCATTTTAAATCCTTCAGATGGAGAAAATATGGAACGAAAGGAAAATTGTCAGGAGGATGGGGCACTTCAATCCAGGCCGATGGTTATGTCAGGTCCCCATAACTCTTAGAAGCTTCACAATCTCATTTTTTCATATTTTTGTGACCCATATAATGACAAAATTGCAGAATGGTTGGAGGATTCATACAAAAAGAATGTTCAAGGGAATGGTAAGGTCATGCTTGTTTTGTTTTTAATTGATGATGATAAAGGTAAGTATGATATATTTTTGTTATTTTTCGATATACTACCATTCTTGTTAGTAATATTTGATCTTGTTTCCATTGCAAGATTGGAGTTACTCCGATGGCTACATTGGAAGCATGACTTCACTTAATATTTTTTATTTGTTTAGTAGTTAGAGTATGTTTATGAGTAGGTTTTATTTTAATTTTATTTCTCAGTTTTTCTCTTTGTAATAATGCAGTTATGAACACAAGCAGACACACCAAAAGAACCATAATATGAATATTGTCAGGGAATTCCACTTTAAATCTTTTTCTATCTGCTTTTCATTGAATATTTCTTTTCAAAATCGCAGTATCATCATGGAAATTTTAAATGGAAAGTAAAGAGATAAGTAAATTTGAACTATCAATTCAACCCTGACCCAAGGTGTCACGAGTAGGACTGCACTCATCTTAATAAGGATTTTCCTATTTTCTTTTAGTCTCTTTTATTTTTAATAATAATGCTTGGTCAAAGTAGCATCTCATGCATCACTATCTTAAAAAAAGAACTTGCTCGCACATGATATTTTATATGATTTAGTTATTCTTTTATTTTACAATGAGATGTCAGTGGATCCAAAAGATCAAGTTTATCTTTGGCCAAAATCGTTTCCTGAAAAGTTTTATTTTGTTGTTTTGATTTTGTGTACTTCTGATTTTGAATCCCATTAATAAAATTTGATCTGGTTTGTTGTGTGTTTTTTGTTTTCTTTGATTGCTTTGAATGAGTTTTCTTCTTATCTTTATTTTTGAATCAATATATTTCTGATCAAAGAGATATTGTCGAAGGAAGCATTTATTTTAAGACTTGTGTTTTTCAAGCAATTTGAAATAGTTTAAAGAGGTCTTGATATTAAGATATAGCTCAGACAATTGATTTTTAAGTCAATTGTCACTTTCATTTTGTCCTCAAATTATCTTTGTCAGAGTATTACACCAGAGATATGGTTTAAATCTTTGAGAATCATGATGATCTTTAAACTTTTTACGCCATCCATATTCTTAAGGAATCACTTTTAAGTGCTTCCCCATTCTCTAAATGATTTCTTAAAGGAAATCTAAAATCTCTAAACCATGATAAAACTTCCAGTTCCGAAAGAAAATAAATAAACTATTCACCTGTATTGCAATTAACTTCCAGTATCACCTCGCTCTCTTTGTCATCAATAAATCTATGATTGTATTATTATTTAAAAGTGACATAAGAGGGTTGGAAGTACTTAAGTGTGGGAAGTTTGTGTAAACCCGTTGGGGTACTGAACAGGCTCGCTGATAGCGGGTAAATGCATACATGATACTAAGACAACTTCATCGGGGTACTGAACAGGCCTGCTGGCAACGAATCAATGTCGGGTCGAGAGGTAGCAGGTATATGTTTTCAAGTTAACTTTTATGGAAGTATACATCATGTGGATACAACTATTGGATGAGATTAAAATACTTGAGTGGGTTAAATGACATCCATGTCGAGGCTATGCATGTCTGCGGGCAGTAGTGGCTCTGTCAACAATATTGAAGTTTCTTTTATAAACATCGTGACTCTTTGATTAAGACATTATTTCAGGTTATAATCCTCTGCAAAGAAAATTCTATTTTCTGGTTATAGCATTGAGTTTATCCTAATACTATATGGTCTCAGAGTGAATTTATTTCAGTGAGTTTAAATCATTTTTCAAGTCTTATTATTTTATTCCTGAGATGAAATCTTATCAAATTAGAGATAATTGCTTCACTCAATAAGTCATCATTTGTTGGGCCCCAACCACTCCCCCTAAATTTTTACAAAATTTAAAAGGCCCCCGTTAGAATCTTGATAATTATAATAAGCTACAGAATCAACCTTTTCAAATAGTTTCATACTTTGGCTTGCTTTGAGACAAACTTAAGACATTCACTATAGTATGAGACATTCATTATAAGAGTATATGTCAAAAGTTAGAAACGAGCATAAAAATCTCAATTTAAACAAAAACGTTAATTTTTATCAATTGTTTACTTTCGTTTAAATTATGATTATGTGTTCTTTATTTTGTTCATTATCAAGTTTGACTATTTTGAATAATATGTTCAATACTTCATCAAATAATATCTTGGTTGGTTTCTCATTTTCATAAAATCATTTGGTGATATTAATTAATTAAATTCTTTTTTCATTTTGCATATAATAATAATAATAATAAATAAAAAAGAGTTATATATCGTTTGTTTGATTTTGTAAGAAACCAAAATTAATATTTTTCTCTTCTCCATTAACTTAAAGCTTCTAGAATTTTAAGATCTTTATAAACAATGTTTGTTTAGAACTTATAGTTAGTTTAAATTCATTTTTTATTTTATTGTTCTAGATTTTGTTTTATTCTCAATTTTTAGGTTATTAATTTAGGTTTCTTTTTCTTTCACAAGTTTGTATTATCAAATATTTGATACGGATCTGATCATGGCTTGATTTTATTATCCAAATACGTTCAAGATGATTGATCCAAAAATAATATTGGATTGTTACAAATAATTTTATGAGCAACAACAGATAAAATTTGAAAAGACGTCAAGATCAGACAAGTGATTTTGCAGGACTGATTGCAGCTAAACCGTGAGGAATTTGAAGAAACGGTTGAAAACCCAAAACCAAAATGGACCCATTTACCTTCTGCTTAAAGATTTTCCCAAACAACTGCACGATTTGAGAGATATTTGGGTCTCTTTACAAGACAAATTTCAGGTGACGGAAATTATTAGTGATGCCCAGACTGTTCATTCATTTTATAAATATATGAGAAAGATCAAAGCTTAGGAGATCCAAGAATTGAAGAGGAAGATTTTAATCCTTTCTCTTTTGTATATTATTTCTTTTGTAAACTTTTTATTTATTTTCAAATGGAGTAACGGATGGCTGGAATCTTTGGGAGAATGGATGAGTATTTTTAAAGAAGAATATGAAATTCCAGGTTGCTTAATGGCTTTTGTCCCGTGAGTAAAATGGTTTTATTTTCATATAATATCTTCATATTCTTTGAATAATTTATTATGAATTGATTTAAATAGCTTTAGTCTTTTTATCAATACATAGTTAATTATTATCATTTATGTATTAATTTTTTTTTAATATTTAAGAGTCTATGATCCCAAAGAGTTCTTCCAGGACTACAGAATGGACAAGTGATTCCAAAACTTAATAGAAGCACATATATCCATTTTGGATTTAGCCTTTTGTTTATAATGTTGTTATTTATGTTTTGTTAATCATGTTACATGTGCAGGTCTGGTATCTTTAGATTAAATGATCTGTGATGTGTAGGAGGTTTATATTATAAATACCATCTATCATTTACTTCTCAAAATACAAATGTTGTGATCATATCTTCGATTTAAATAATGGGATTTATCTTTGAGTTTTAAATTGAATGATAAAATGCATAGATTGCTTCTAGATTTATCTTGTTGTAATCATGTATAATTATGAGATCACATGTTTATGTTTGTGTTTCATTTTTTTTCATTAAAACCTAAGCTACCAATACATGTTCTGAATTTATTTAGAACAGTCATAAGGTTCATTGCAGTTTTCTCTCTTAGACATGGCAGTTGGATATTCACCACTCATGTAGATGCTCGGATACACCTCACTAATTCACTGACAGGATAGTTTCTTTGTATTTTTATGTCATTTACATATCATTAAAACTAAAATGTATGGTTCAGCTTTGACTATCCACATGTTCATGTTTCATTAGTTTTTTTGCAAGATTTTTTAAATTTATAAAAGAAAAACAATAAATATTTTTATGTGATTTCTTTATCTGCTTCCTAGAAGCAATCATTTTTCCATTGATTTTCGTAAGTTTCGATTAAAACTTGCATCTTGTAAATCATGTAAATAAACGAGACTTGTATATCTTCTACTTAAATACAACTACTATAGTTACATTAGAGCATATGTACACACATACACACACACACACACATATATATAGTGTTTAGTAATTAGTTAGTTATTTCTCTCTTTTATTTGTTTCTTTTAGGATTCTTAGATTGGCTAACTGAGCCATTAAACCCGTCAGAACGAGTTACACCAAATGACTTGGGTTATTTAGACAACCCCGGATCGGACTCGCTCTTTCAGTTGACGGACGGTCAATTTCACCCGTCAACAGAGTGTCAACTATATTGACCTAACTCCAGGTAGAACTTGTAAGTGAAAGTGTCAACTACCTTGACCAAGATTCCCCAACAGGCAATTGACAGTCAACATCACATGTCTAGGGGAGCGTGATCTAACATTGTCCTCCCATGACTCCAGGTTTTAGAGGATACATGGTGGGAAATGCCTCCACCCCTCTTGATAGAACCAGGGTCAACTCCCTATCATGGACCTTACAGTGGCACTGTGTTGCTGGGATTTTTTCATTGTATATTCAGTTTCAGGCAATCTCGCTACCTGAAAACCTGCACTTGCCCACATATCATAGCAATGCATTTGAACCAACATAATTTCACATACAAAGATTCATACCATATTATTTCTCGGTTGATGTTCACGACATCAACCTTGTATTATCATTATCCTTTGGCTATTTCATAGCCCATTAACATGCATATTAGTTTATAACAAAACTCATACATATCCATACATTTTTTTTAAAGTAAGAAGCTATATATTACCTGTCATAAACAAAAATTACAGGGTCATCTTGAGAACGAGTTTTTGAAGTGTTGAGTTGCCCCGAAGGGAAACCAACTCGAATTGACAGACTGACTGGAAAGATCAGTGGAAATTAGACATATTTGCCTGAATCGCTCCATGGGAAAACAGATTCAGTTGATCCATGCATTTAAACTGTAGATCAAAAAATATTATACGATGAACCAGAAAATGCCTATCGACTGACATACCCATAAAATAGACATTACTAAACTCCAATAGCCTAAACAGATCCTTCCAAAAACAACTGACAATTGTCAAAATAAAATATACATGCTGACACTTGTACGCATGTCGACTGTCATGGTGTTTGGTGTGCTTGCATGTCCTCGGATTCCGCTACACATGTGCCTTGCATGGTGTCTCGTTTGTCCTCAGCCACCTGTGCGCATGCATCCACGCCTCGTTTATCCTCCCCCTGGAAGTCTGGAGCAGGAACCTCCCCTAGAAATGCGAGGGCGTTGTTGCCCAAGTCTGGAGAATGCAGGGAATGAAGCAGTGTCGAGAGCAGAGATTCAATTTTCTCTACATGCTAGTCCAGGTGTTTCGGCTGAAAACAGAGGTCATGGACGTCCTTGCAGACTGCGAAGAACAAGTCTTGGAGAATTGAGATTGAATGTCGGAGTCCTGGGCACAAATCACAGTCTGGATGGAGCAGAGCTTGGCTTTGAGATGCCTCCAATTTAAGTTCCCGTGTTTGCGCGTTGAATTCCTACAACGAAGGCACAAAAGTTGTCGATGGGGGTGGTGGAGGAGCGAAGGGTGGTGGACTGGAGGGGCATGCCAATGTTGGCTGTGAGGTCGAGGCTAGGTTGGGGAGAGGTCCAGGAGCATAGCCGAGATAATTCCCTTGAAGATCAAACCATTCAACTTGGCAAGCCCATGGCGAGGACAGAGGTGGAAGGTCGCCTTGGTCTGGTGAGGATTGAGTGGAGGACGAAGGTGAGGAGCTAAGCGTAGGAGCGAAGGAGGGTGGGTGCATGTTGGTCATGGTCACTTTGTTTTGGTACCAAAGGGCACCTCTCTTCGGCTTCCCTCGAAGGCGAGGCATGGCCTAACGAATGAGAGGGAGAGGCGAAGAATCGAGCAGGAAGAACCAGGTAGGCACTAGGGAGAAAGACAAAGTGCAAAAGTTGCTGGAAGGGGAGGGCGATAGAATCCAACTTGGGAGGATGGGCATCGCCATAAGAGGGACACGAGCACATGAGGATCGAACAGTGTACCAGTGCCATAGCCATGACGAGAAGCCAACTCTGAGCACACTGGAGAATTTAGTTGAGAGTGTGGTGAAATGGATGGTTGCAACAACCATAAGGTGGTAATAAAGGCTGAAGAGAGCAGCAAGTCTTTTCATGTGGGTCGAGGCGAGGTGGCAGGCACTGAATTCGTTGCTGGACACCTGGAGCGCTCTGACACCCCATCTGGGGGATACATATCCATACATTATTATCATGTAAATTCATTTAATCATATCATTAACTCAATATCCACGTACCAACATCTTTAAATTTCAAAATTTTCAAGCTAGAATTAGGTTGCATAATATCCATCATAATTCAAATAACGATAAAAATTCATAGTATTGACATTCTCATAGGTCCATATGTCTAAAATTTTAAGTGTATCCTTAATAGTTTCACAGTTAATAAGCAAATAAGATATGATTAGGCCATAAGTAATTCTAGTTGTCTAAGTCAAAATGTGGCATTACATACACCCAACCTTCAGGAAACATATTTCCGAGGTGGTCACGAAAGTGAGGGATGATTTTTTCGTAGGGTCTATGCATCCTCCCAAGTAGTAGATCCTGGGATATACTTGTCCCACTAGACCTTAACTTGGTCTACCAAATGATTCCCAAGCTGTCGAACCCTACAGTCCAGTATGCGTAATGGTTCCACCATGATGGTTACTGCATCCGAGACCTGCAATTCCTTCCAATTTAACTTGTGAGATTCGTCAACAACATAATGACATAGAATAGATACATGAAAAACATTATGAGTTTTATGCAAGTGGGAAGACAATACGAGATAATAGGCAACAGGTCCAATTCTCTCTTGGATTTTGAACGGTCCTATAAATTGAGGTGACAACTTTGTCCACTTCCCAAACTGAATGGTACTCTTATTAGGCCTGATACAAATGAAAACCTGATCTCCCACTTTATAACTTCGGTCAGTCCTATGTGCATCAACATAATTTTTTTGTCTATCATGTGCCTCCCTTAGTCGTTGTCTAATCTGAACCACCTGTTCCTCTATCTCTTGAATCAATTATGGCTCTACTGTCACTCGGTTTTCTAACTTTTCCCAACTAAACTGTGTCCTGCATGGCCTTCCATATAGAGCTTCATAGGGCAACATCCCAATTGAGCTGTGAAAACTGTTATTGTAGGCGAACTCTACTAAAGGTAAGTACTTCTCCCAATGGGTTTGATTATCCATAACATACATCTTAAGCATGTCTTCCATAACCTGATTTACTCTTTCTATTTTCCCATGTGTTTCAGGGTGATATGTTGTGCTCAAGTTCAACTGAGTTCCCAGTGTTGACTGCAAACTTGTCCAAAACTGATCCAAAAATAAGATGAATTTTAACAAAATGACGATTATTAGATGCTTAAAAAATTAAAGATATCAACATCATCAATCATGCTGCATAACAAAGAGAATAACAACAACCAATAAAGAAAATGGAGACAAGAAAGTTGTTAACGGAGTTCACCAATCTTTGGCTACGTCTCTGGGTCCGCTTCCAAGTGGAGGACCTTTTTTTATTTCTTCCTCAAATGCTCAAGTTCTCTTACATGCCTTCATTGCTGTTACAACATGTTCTTGGTCTACTGTGCAAGACCTCCCTGCTCAGATCCAATCATGCTCCCAAAACACTCCTCTCCAACATGACCAAAAAGGCCCTCAAATCATGAGAATTGGACAATTTTACAATGTTGCTTCTCAATTTCCCTACATACAAAAGTGTCCCCAAAGATTCAAAAATCATGGTTCTTATAGTTTTCAAGGCTCATATGAGGAATCCAAACTCCCCTCAAGATATGGCCTATTTTTGGGATCAAATCCCCCTTCAAATGGCCTAAAATCCCCAAAAAATCAACTTATGGGCATAAAATCAGTGAAAAACCCACTCTGTAATGTTAAAAAACCACATTTTCCCCAAATTATAGAGTAGTACCCTCTAAAAAGGCGCATGCCCCCTTTTCCAGGTTGTATGGGGCCATGTGTCCAAGTGCCAGCGCTCCAAGTGCTTAGGCGCCAACCCCCTTAACTGTAGCTCCTGGTTTTGGGGGGGCATTCATGTGATTTGGGCTAATCTGCCCCTTGGTCATGCCCAACACTAGCCCTTGGGCATGCACCTACCATGAAACCTATTGTTGGGGCTTAGACCTAGCCCCCTTGCACCCTCCTTTGGACATTTTAACCCAAAACTATATAAAAGTGGGCTTTTTTCATAAATTTAGCTTTGGCAAGTTGGTAATAGGGCTTTACCAAAGACTTGGAGTTAGCCATGGGTCAGAGGTTCAAATCCCATGGAACCCTACATACTTTTTACATGCCAACCAATAGTGAAGTGCCATGTGGCTGCCCATGTTTGGGCCATGTGGCACTTATTCATTTGCCAATTGACCATTGACTTTTGCCACAGAAGAAGTTGATTGTCGGGCAATATTTTTCACATCCGGAGTCCATTTTGAGAAAATGAATATATGGCCAGAATCAGCACGACGAGCCGGTCGTAATGGAATTCGTTTTATGCAATTATGAGAACTTTCATTTTTTATCATTTTTGGACCTGGGGAGCCTCCTGGATCATTCCTCCCCTCTTGGAAGATTTTGGACCACCAAAACTCTGTGATTAGTTGGTAAACAAGTGAGGATACTAAGCCCTCACTTTTTCGGTCTCCATCTACTTGGCCTGACTTGGATTTGTGCCCTTCAATCCTACTTGAAGATACTCCACTTTGCCTCTGCTAGAAGTACGAACCCTTTTGTCCAAGATGGTGTCTTCCTGCAACTCATTCATGTACTTCGGAGAAAAATATTCGATGGAAGGAATTTGAACATTCTCCCCTTGATCCTCGATCATGGGAGGCTCATACAATCGCAAGTTTTCCACATTCACAACAGAATAAATTTGCATATATGGAGGCAAATCTAACCGGAAAGCATTAGAACCAATCTTTTCTAAAATTTTGAAAGGACCATAGCGGATTGGTTTTATCTTTTTACCTTCTCCTTGCAACCTGTCTTTGCTGATGGATAGTCATACTTGATCTCCTATCTTGAATTGATGATCAACCCGATGCACATCATGTCTCGCCTTGTACTTCGCTTGACTCTTCTCCAACTGTTCTTGTATTGCCTGATGAACCAACTGGATTCGTTCAATGAACTTGGTAGCCTTGTCCACATCATTGTGTCCTTCTATTTCAATGTCCTTCCTGAAGACAAAATCCAAAAGAGATTTTGGCAAGTACCCCAAACATGTTTCAAATGGAGATCTCTGAGTAGAAGAATGCTTGGCTCGATTGTACGCATGTTGCACATAACACAATGTTCATCCCAAAGCTTAGGATGTTTGTTGCAATATGCTCGAAGTAGATTCACTATTGTTCTGTTCACCACCTATGTCTGCCCATCCGTCTGCGGATGAAATGATGTGCTCTTCTTTAGTCTGGTGTCCATAAGTTGCCACAAGCTCGACCAAAACTTTCCCATGAACCTGGAGTCTCGATTAGATATAATAGAAGTAGGAAACCCAAAATGAACCCATACATTTTCAAAGAACATATGAGTTGTTTGTTCATCTGTGACCTTCTTTTTACAAGGAATCAAAATACACATCTTGCTGAACCTATCCACAACTACATACAAGTAATCATGACTTTTTCTAGACATAGGCAACCCCCCTACAAAATCCATAGATATACTTTCCCATGGTCTAGAAGGAACAGGTAATG
>ML819002.1:209345-224030 GCA_009831015.1 Picea engelmannii | reverse complement strand
ATCTCTCCCAAGGCTAGTTTCTTTCTCTCCAAGAAATCCTCATACAACACTTTGACCATTTCAGACATGGAGAAAAGTGCATCTTCTAGTTTCTTGGTTCGTGGAGAAAGCTCTCCTTCTGAAGCCATTCTTTTCTTCCTCAACAATCGTTCTATATCAGGAATTAATTCAGCCAATGATCCTTCTCCTTTCTGAGATTTGGATCTTGTAAGCATCCACCCTGCACTTTGTTAAACCTTCCAAAACAACCAAAGCTCTGATACCAAAATACTTGATCCAAAAATCAAGATGGATTTTAACAAAATGACGATTATTAGATGCTTAACAAATTAAAGATATCAGCCTCATCAACCATGCTGCATAACAGAGTGAATAACAGAAACCAATAAATAAAATGGAGACAAGAAAGTTGTTAATGGAGTTCACCAATCTTTGGCTACGTCTCTGGGCCCGCTTCCAAGTGGAGGACCTCTTTTTATTTCTTCCTCAAATGCTCAAGTTCTCTTACATGGCTTCATTTTTGTTACAACATGTTCTTGGCCTATTGTGCAAGACCTCCCTGCTCAAATCCAATCATGCTCCCAAAACACTCCTCTCCAACATGACCAAAAAGCCCCTCAAATCATGAGAATTGGACAATTTTACAATGCTGCTCCTCAATTTCCCTGCATACAAAAGTGTCCCCAAAGCTTCAAAAATATTGGTTCTTATAGTTTTCAAGGCTCATATGAGGAATCCCAACTCCCCTCAATATTTGTCCTATTTTTGGGATCAAATCCCCCTTCAAATGGCCTAAAATCCCCAAAAATCCAATTTTTGGGCATAAAATCAGTGAAAAACCCACTCTGTAATGTTAAAAAACCACATTTTCCCCAAATTACAGAGTAGCCCCCTCTAATAGGGCACGTGCCCCCTTTTCCAGGTCATATGGGGCCATGTGGCCAAGTGCCAGTGCTCCAAGTGCTTAGGTGCCAGCCCCCTTAACTGTAGCTCCTGGTTTTGGGGCGCCATTCATGTGATCTAGGCTAATATGCCCCTTGGGCACGCCCAACACTGGCCCTTGGGCATGCACCTGCCATGAAACCTATTGTTGGGGCTTAGCCCTAGCCCCCTTGCGCCCTCCTTTGGACATTTTAACCCAAAACTATATAAAAGTGGGTTTTTTTCATAAATTTAACTTTGGCAGGTTGGTAATAGGGCTTACCAAAGACTTGGAGTTAGCCATGGGTCAGAGGTTCAAATCCCATGGACCCCTACATACTTTTTACATGACAAATAGTAGTGAAGTTCCATTTGGCTGCCCATGTTTGGGCCATGTGGCACTTATTCATTTGCTAGTTGACCATTGACTTTTGCCATAGAAGAAGCTGATTGTTGGGCGATATTTTTCAAATCCGGAGTTCATTTTGAGAAAATGAATATATGGACAGAATCAGTGTGACGAGACGGTCGTAATGGAATTGGTTTTATGCAATTCTGAGAACTTTCATTTTTGAGCATTTTTGGACCTGGGGAGCCTCCTGGATCAAAAACCTAGATGTGAATCGAGAATCCCTATCTGAAATGATATTCTTGAGTAACCCATGCAGACAGATGAATTCACTTATAAAAATACATGCCGCATCAGTGACATCGTAAGTGTCTCTGACTGGAATAAAATGAGTACTCTTCATCAACTTATCCACTATAACAAGAATGGCATTGTGCCTCAATGATGTGAGTGGCAATCCCACAACAAAATCCATAGAAATGACTTCCCACTTGGAAATAGGAACATCATGTGGTTGTAGGAGATCTTTCAAGTGGTGATGATCAACCTTCACTTGCTGACACTCAAGGCACTTGGCAATAAAATGGACTACATCACGCTTCATGCCTACCCAGAAGAAAAATTTATTCATGTCTACGTACATTTTATTCACACCCGGATGCACACAATAAAGTGCTCTATGGGATTTCTTGAGTATGATGCTTCGCATATCCCCACCCTCAGGGATGTACATCCTTCCTTGGTATCTTAACAATCAATCTGCCTCAAGGATATATCCTTCAAACTTTCACTCTAATTGTCCCCCACTATGGAGGGCCGAAGTGACCTTTAAATACCAACTATCTCCAAGGAGTTGCCCCAACACTCGCTCTCTCAAATTAACCTTTAAGGGCACCAAGGAGAAGATGCATGGTCTTTGTTAGGTATCTAGAGAGGTAGTGGGGGGCCCGGAGGGCCCATAGTGATAATAGTTGAGTCCACTCAATGTAAGGTGGACTAAATCCACTATATTATTAAATAAGGCCCACTATGGTAGTTAGATATAATAAACGTAAGAGGACTTACTAGAAGGTTCTACTTCTAGAAGGTTCCTCCTTTAGAATGATCTTAGGATTTTTTTAGCACTATATAAAGGGGTCCAAGCAATGTAATGGGATATGAAGAGAAGCATTGCATTGTGAGTGGTAGCTCAATAGGAGGATGCCCCCTCGAAGAGGCAAGTGAACATGAGAGGATCCCTTCCTTAATATGATCCATTGTATGGTATTGCCCTACCTCAAGGGTTTTGATATAATAAAGTGGTGGTTTTCTATATTGTTCCATATATCTTGTGTGGTGATTGTATTTAGATATCATTGGTACTATTGTGGTATTTTGTACTCAGATCTTTGGTACTACACAGTCTTCTACTCAGAGCATCTGCGACCACATTCTCCTTTCCCTTGATGTATGAAATTTCAAAATCGTACTCACTCATAAACACACTCCATCCTCTTTGCCTAGCATTGAGATCCCTTTGAGTGAAGAGATGCTTTAAGCTTTCATGGTTTGTTTTCAACTCAAAGTTTCGTCCCAGTAGATAATGCCTCCAAAGCTTTAGAGCTAGCATTACAACTGCCAACTCTAAATCATGAGTAGCATATAGCTCCCCATGATGCTTCAACTTTCTTGACACATATGCTATCACTCCCCCATATTGCATTAGCACGGACCCCAATCTTTGCTTTGAGGCATTTGTGTAGACTGTGAAGTCTTTTTCCATATCCGACACCTGTAGAATTGACGCACTGGTTAGTAACCTCCTAAGCTCGATGAATGGAATATCGCATTCCTCTGTCCATTCATACCTGACCCCCTTGCACTGCAAGGTGATGATGGGTTTTGTTAACTTAGAGAACCCTTCCAAAAACTTTTGATAATAACCAGCTAGCTCCATGAAGATTTTCACCTCATGAGCATTTTTTGGCACTGACCAATCCATAATGGCCTTCACCTTTTCCGGGTCCACAAAAATTCCCTCATCGGAAATGATATGACCTAAATAGTGAATCTCTTTATGGAAGAAAGAACACTTTGACAACTTTCCATACAACTTGTTCTCTCTAAGGAATGACAACACCACTCACAAGTGTTCATCATGTTCTCTTTCGTTCTTGGAATAGATGAGGATATCATCAAGAAAGACTTGTACAAAGAGGTATAAGTACTTTTAGAATACACCATTCATGAGGCTCATGAACATTGTTGGTGAATTGGTCAAACCAAAAGGGACCATAATGAACTTGTAATCCCCGAACCAAGTTCGAAAGGCAGTTTTAGGAATATCGTCTTCCTTATTCCATAACAGATGATACCCTAATCACAAATCAATTTTGGAGAAAACCATTGCTCCTTTCATATGATCAAAGAGATCATCTATCTGTGGTATTGGGTACCCATTCTTCATTGTAGCATGGTTGAAGTCCCTATAATCTATGCACAATTGTAATGAATCATCCTTATTTTTGACAAAATTTACCGATGTACCCCAATATGAAACACTGGGCCTTATCAACCCTAAGACTTTAAGTAGTTCCTTCAACTGCATCTGCAACTCACAAAGTTCTTACACTGTCATCCTATACAATGTCTTGGAAATTGGCTATGCACAAGGTTTTAGCTCGATGGTAAAATCAATCTCCCTCTCAATAGGTAACCCTCACAACTCTTTCGGAAAGACATCATTAAATTCCGACAATATTGGATGCTAATCCATATAGGTTCCTATCTCTTCATTTACTGCTTCCACTACATATAATCGACAGCCTTGCCTCATGAAGCGTTTAACCTTCATTATTGAGATAAAGCATAGAGACACATTCCTCTGTATACCATGGATCTCTACCGACCTTCCTTCATCATCAACACAAAACAACCTCTTCGTGAAAAAATATACCATAGCTCGATGGGATTCTAACTAGTCCATCCCAATGATTAGGTCATACATCCCTAAAGTAGTGATGTACACCTTCAACCTAGTAGTACAGACTCCCATATATACTATTCAATTATCTGCGCTATGTCTTACCGCTTGTTTTTCCCCCGAATCCATCTTGACTTGTTTAAAGTCATCGTGCTCGTAGGTTGCCAACCCACACTTTTCTAATGCACAAGGTGAAATGAAACTATCTATAGCACCAAAATCAAATAAAATTTTAACATTGACATGGTTTAGCGTACTTGACGACTCCACCACTGTGGATTGATGTTCTGCTTGGAGATTATTGACCGCTGCATAAATCTGGTGGCTACTACTTTCTCTTCCCATCGAGGCCTTTCCTTATCTATGCACAAATCCTGATTGTGACTCTGGACAGTCATGCTGGTAGTGGGGTCCTCCACACCCCCAACATGTAACATGAGATGGAACCTGGACACTGCCCTGTGAAGGCCTTTGAAATGAGTTCCTTCCCCGAAAGCCCCTTCCCCTACTAGTTGCTCCCCAAGAAGGTCATGGACCTGCTTGCATCGTAGGTGATGAGTGATATGTTGTACTCGTTGCCATTGATATCCCTGTTGCAACTATTCTAGGTGCAACTCTATTCCCATAAGGAGGTTCCCTAGAGGTTCCTCCTTGGGATAATGTCTTAGGGGCCTTCCCCACGAATCCAAGTTGTTGTGGAATCATTGACCTCATTCCTCCATTTAAACTCATATGCTCTTCTGCGTAATGAGCAATTTCAACTGCTTCGGCCATTGACGATGGTTTCCACATCCGTACGAGGCCCCTTATCATGGGGTTTAACCCGTACAAAAAATGTTCTGCTTGTCGTTGATTGATATCCATGTATGAAACGTACTTTAATAACTTCATGAACCTGATTTCGTACTCTTCCTAATTAGAGCATGGAATGCTCCTACTTGTTGTTCCTCATAATAAGCTGAAAAATACTTTCTCCAAACCCTTTCCTCGAAACGTTCCCAAGAGACGGTGTCTAGAGTAAGGTGCAATTGCCTCTCCAGATTACCCCACTAGTTCAAGGCATTGTCCCTCAACTAAAATATTTCTATCTTCGCTTTTGACGTGGATGCATAGTCTCTCAAGGAAAAACATCTTGTCATTCCTTTCAACCATTCATCTGTACGTTCACTTGCACGTCCCCCCAACAAACTCTGGAAGTTTGATTTTCTATAGTTCTCTGGTGATGTCCCCTGGTGGAGGCCCTCCCTCTGAGTCCCTTGACTCTTTAGGGTTACCTACTCCAGATGGTGGGGGTTCCACTTCAACATCCACTGAATGACGTCTCTTTAATGTCTCATTGATAGCCTCTAAGGAGCGCAAGATGAGAGTAGCTCGGGCGATGGTGGTGACGGTACCGGTATCGGTGGTCCTTGTGATGATGCCCCACGACCTCAATTTCCCCGAGTCCTAACCATATCGACTGACTGGATCCGCATTCAACCAAATCTTATTAGAAAAAGGTTTAAATCATTCAACGTTTTACTCAACTTATACTTGCAAATGTAAGGTTTAGGCGTGAGTTTCTTTATACTTGTCTCTAAACAGACATTACTTCCATGAGGTAAGTGGCTTAGGTCAGGGTTAAAGCATCTAAGCTTTGTATCTTGGTAGGTATCATTCTATCTCTCTTACCTTGCTATCTACGTTAACACTGTGGTATTATCACCCCTTACTCTAATTGGTTTCCTTAATCAAGTTTCTAACTCTTCCCTATAACACTTTATACTCTTATAGAGATTATATCTTTATGTAATCAATCTTTTATAATTATTCATAAATTCTTTCCCTTTTTTCATCAATTAAACATGCATTAGCATTATCAAATGCATTGAAACACTCTTATGGGTGCCCGCGGTTCTTCTACAGGGTGGGAGCAAGGAAGGGCTAGTTGCATGGCTTCCCTCCCTTCTCTCCTTTCTCATTCTCCAATAAACTCTACACGATCAACTCATCCATGGCTGGCCTCAACAACGTGCGACCATGGAAGCCTCGACCCCTAGGGTTTTCGGGTAGGATTATCGGTTTTGATTCCGCTTTGGCTCCTCCTTGAAAGAGCACAGAGGTCAACATTATTTTGCAGCGAAATTGCATCGTTCATTCTTTGTCGAGTTCAATTCTTCTTATTGAACGCATTTACCATAGAATTGAATGTTATCCGCCATAGAAGAAGGCCCATCCCCCTCAAAAGGTTTTTTTTTTGTGCAATCTTTTGCAAAGAACAACAAACGAGGCTTCTATCGATGGTTTTTGGGGTTTGAAAATGGTGCTCCGAAGAAGAATCTGTCAAGCTCCAGGAGTTCTAATTAAGGGCTTTTGATTATATATTTTTAGGATTTAATCATGTTTTTTTTTGTGAAGGCTTGGGGAAGGAATATCAATGGAGGAGACAACATCTTGGTTGAGTTTCACAACCTTCTTGAAGGAAATCAGGCAAGAAATGCAAGTAGGGACTCGAGAAGTGAAACAAGACCTAGAGAAGTAAAAGTAAGAAGACCTCAACAATGCAATGACGTTTTGGATTCTGAAGCCTATTCAGACGATAATAATAATAATTGTTATTTTTTTAATATTTTATAGGGCGCGGCATTATCATCGATGTATTCCTTTGGTAATTTGACCCACCGATGCATGGAGAACAAGAGGTTGCTTCAGAGACACTGAAACTTCTAACACTGACATGCAGATGTGACAATGAGGCACCCGAGTACTATGTGCATCCCTACATGCAAAGGAGATTATTGCAGCTTCAAAATGGTTTGGGCCTTTCAATAGAAGGACAAAAACACACCACAATGGTAGAGTCTGCATTTCTTTCCCCGTCATTTCATTTTTCCTTTGAAAAATATCATCTTTTACATGTTTTCTTACTAAAAGTTTTATATCTTGGCTTCACGTGTTTGGAGCAGATCGTCAAGAAGGAAGTGAAGTAACCAAAGAAAATTTCTTATGTGGAGTGCTAGATACCATTTCACTCAGGGTAGTTCTCTTAGGGTTTCATTTTGCAGGTTTTTGGGTTATCCCCAAGGGTTTATGCCCTGTAAAAAAAGGGTTTCTAGGCTGCAGGTTAGGAGCTATTTTTTTTTTAAGAGGACAGTTCATAGTTAGTTGGGTGGTCAAGCCATAGGTTTCAGTTTTGAAACCGTGCTTTGATACCATATGTAATTCCCTCTCCAGGGATTCATAGAAAAATAAAAATAAATTTGTATTTTTGCACCAAATGTAAAGTTGTTAACAGTAATTTCCATGGCAATAATTTCCAACAATTTAGTTTTCAAATTCCACATCTTACCAAATAAATTTCAATATTCATAACTTGATTCAAGAAAAACAATAAAATAGAAAAATACATCTTGGAGATGTTGTCCCTTGAGATGTTGAAACTGTCTTCTGCCAAAAACTTGAAACTGCCTGAAAATTGAGTGTTTTCCTCCTAGCCAGCTAGGAACAGAGCCTCACTAGCTTCCTAGCTCCAAAATCAATTTTCCTAGCCCCCAAACCCAAAATCCTAGCAACACATTCCACTAGTAAAAACCCCCAAAGAAATTATGCCTTCTTCCCCTTTTTCTCTCTGGTATCTCCTTCTCCTCCCCATCAAAATCCCCCTTCTCCAAGTCCAACCTCCTCTTCCTTATCCAAGTCCAACCCCCTAGATATTGAATTATTACATTTATAGTGTTATATCAGTAGGTCGACTAGAACCCTTAATTGTACCCTTTCATTATAATTGTACCATTTGTCTCCTATATATATACCAAGGAGATTTAGTCGTAGAATCATCTTATCTCATCTCATATTGTATTATGAGTTGGATATATTGTAAAAGGAGGGTTTCCCCTCGAAGTGGACTGTATTCATTGACTTCTTATCATTTTTAAAGTGTTGGATCATAACATTTGGTATTAGAGCTTATGATATGAGGGTTTCACTCCTCCAATTGAGACACCTTGGAAATTTTGCTATAACTTTTTCTAGGACGTTTTAGACCATGAAATTTTGAGGAGACTTAGGAGAAATATCAAGGTACATGTGGTAAAAATTTCAAGTTATGGTTCCTTGTAATTTCATAGATATAGCCTATGGAATATAGGGCTTGTGACTCATCCTGAATTCAGTTTTAAATTAGTCATCTTCAAATTTTCTCTATAACTACTTTTTTGTGAAGTTTGGGACACTGAAATTTTATGGAGACTCAGGAGAAACTTCATAGTAGAGGTGGTAAAAAATTTAGGTTTTGGTTATCTATAATTTTGGAGAAATAGTCCATGAAAGACAAGGCTTGTGACTAATCCTGAATGTTAGAAATTATGATCCAAAATAGTTAACTTAGGACTTTAGTGAATAAAAAATTAATGTAAAAGAGTTGATGTTTAGACAACATCGGGAATACATTATATATATATATATATATATATATATATATATATATATATATATATAATAAATAAATGGTTATTTATTATCCAAGGGACACATCCTTTCATGGATGGTCACCATATGTTCTCTATATATGGAACACTCATCATTGTAATAATATATCGATCCTAAATTATCTCATATTATCTCATCATTAAAAATCAACATGGTATCAAAGCAGGACTGGGCTTGACTCCCTCATGGGAGGGCCCAGGAAAATGAGAGAGCTAGCTTGCATTTTGTGTGCATATAACTAGGGTTTGTCGACATCGACTTGGTATGAGAGATTGATATGCAACTCAACTATGGAGAAGAGTTGACAAAGTATGCAGGACTTTGATCAGCATTAAAGAGACCAAAGTGGTGCTTAATCTCATCCCTCGTCTTGTTGTGTTCTTTGAAAAGAGCAAAGATATAGGTCTCAATGTTCATTCCCGACTTCTTTGTTGTCCATGCATTTGATAATACATGATGGATTAGATTATTGTTGTAATACTGAGCATTATCAACCGTAGCCACGACATCCACCCCAGAAGAAGGCCATCCACTTTCAGTAATAACAATTAGGACGTTTGGATATCCTAAGTTTTCCATGTCCAGATAATTGTATCAACCATGGCATCGAATAGGTTGGTGTAGCTCTGATCTTCGTCTTGCACCACTGTAGATGTCGACTTAAACAAAGCATAGTCCAAAGTAATGGAGCCCTCGCTGTCGGTGTAGCTGAAGTATGGATAGACATTGGCCATGTAGGGAGCCTCGTTATTTGACAGGAATTTGAGGATAGAGTTCATGGTGTCCTTCATATCATCTCATAAGACTCCCTAAGAAGGCTGGAAGCCACTGGAACAAGATACGATACGTATTGAATGCTAGGTAAAACCTCATTTCCCACTGCAATATATTTGATATTGGAGGTGGGATAGAAGGGGAACATGTTTTCATTAACCCAACTGTTTGTTGAATCCTGACTGGATGATACGACCTCCAATTTTTCATTACCGACTCCCACGATTACATCGATCCTAGAATTCACGAAAGCTTTCAATGCATCTATGTTTTCATGAAAAGCCTCATTTTCCCGATGTTGTTGGCGTTCATAAAAGTTACCACCTGGTTCACAGGTGGCATATTGTCTATGAGCATGTCGTAGTTTCCTCCTACTACGACATCCTTAAAAGTGAATAAGGATGTCATCCAGTTGAAGGACACTACCGCATGGTGAAGTGACGTGAATCTATATCATGTATGGTGTTATGTGTATGCACTAGATTGTTTTTCCATTGTTTGAGCCAACATGTGACGTTGAAGTGAGAAGATGATGTTGTCAACATGAAAGCATTGTTATTAAAGAGATCGACGAAAGAGTCATTTTTGTGAGGAGCCATAAGTATCTGTTTGTGTGAGCATCATGCCTAAAGACATTGTTTATTGTCAGAGGAGTGTTCTGCGCTGGAGCAGTATTGTTGTTTGCAACATATTTGTGAATTATGTACTATGTGATATTCACTGATTATTTCACCCAAAAAACATGGATCTACTCCATGAAATACTTCAATATACTTCAAATGACTTCAGTGATTTTTGCAAAGAAGCAGGGTTTTCAGTGTAAAAGGGAGTTGGCCTCTAAATTCGATATGAAGGATCTTGATCTAATGCATTACTATTTGGGGCCAGAGATATGGAAAAATCCCAATGAAATCTTTCTTGGGCAAGGAAAAGTAAATAGTGAATATACTTCAGAAGTTTGGGATGATGGATTTCAAATCCATGCCTACTCCCATGATAACAAATTTGAAGAAGTTGAGAGATTATGATTTTGATCTGATAGATCCATCTATCTACCAGTAGTTGATTGGATCACTAATGTATTTGGTTAATACCAGGACGAACATTTTCTTTGATGTAAACACGTTGATCCAATTCCAGGTGGAACCGTGACATGAGTATTGGATTGTTGCAAAGCACATATTGAGATCTTTGTGTGGCACACTAAAATATGGTTTGATATATGTCTCAAACAGTGATGTACAACTGCAAGGATATACATATTCTGATTGGACAAGGAGTACATATGACAAAAAGAGTACTTAAGGAGTATGCTTCAATTTGGGCTCATCCATTATATCTTGGATTAGCAGGAAACAAAAGTATGTGGCACTCAACACTGCATAGGCAGAGTACATTGCAGCATGTGATTCTTGTACAGAATTAGTATGGCTTTGTAAGTTGATTTCTAGACTATTTGATTAGGTGCCATATTCAACCATGATATTCTCTGAAAATCAAAGTTGTGTGAAGCTTTCATAGAACCCGGTGTTCCATGACAAGTCGAAGCACATTGAGATCAAGTATTATTACATCCGTGATCGAGTCCAAAGGGAGAAGTAAAACTCCAATATATCTCCACTAATGAGCGGATAACGAATATTTTGACGAATCCCTTGTCCAAAGGGAAGTTTGTATACTTCAAGGACAAGTTGGGACTTTTGGAGATTTATCCCTTGGTTGAGAGGGAGTGTTTATTTGTATCATGCTAGTACAACTTAGATATGATACTTTTGAATCATGTCGGTACAACTTTAATATGATACAGATGTCTGGAGTTTCATTATGCTAGTACAACTTAGATATGATACATTAGCAACATGCTAGTACAAATTAGAGATAATGTAGTTGCCTGACTCACATCATGCTAGTATATCTTAGATATGATGCATTAGCATCATTCTAGTACAACTTAGATATGATGCAGTTACCTGACTTGCATCATGCTAGTACAACTTAGATATGATGCAGTAGCATCATGTTAGTACAACTTAGAGATGATGCAAAGGAACTGATCTACATCATGCAAATACATCTTAGATATAATGCAGAAGCATCATGCTAGTACAAATTAGAGATTATGTAGATGATACTCCACATCATGCCAATACAACTTAGATATGATGCATTCGCATCATGCTAGTACGACTTAGAGATGATACAATGGATGATATGACTTTATGTGCACCATGCCATATGAATTATGGCTCATATATGATGCATTTGATGATATGTCATGATACATTTGATATAACATTCAATTAGATAAAATTGGTCAACTTGAATACATTTAGTTGGTTGTTATGAATACCTCCCTAGTTAATAGGGAGTGTTGAAATTGTAACTATGGTTGGTATTCATAATGTATATATTTGAAAAAGAATATTCTAGATAAGAATATGTGTACTTGTAAAATTTGTCCCTACCTGTGGCACAGATGGTGACTTGATCATGAATAATGGTCCTTGTATTCATGTGACACTCCATTGAGTGCATGACAACTACATGACACATGCGTAGTCATGAGACTATGGCAGAGACTATGTGTCTTTGGACAATAGTTGTGTGCTACTATGGTGGTTGTGTGCCATTGGCAGTGATTGTGTGTCACTGGAAAATAATTGTGTGCTACTAGCAGTGGTTGTGTACCACTGGACAATAGTTGTGTACTACTATAGATCAACACATTCGTGTTCTATTGGATGACATTGTAGTAGCTATGTGCTAATAACTGATTTCCATGGTGATTCAGGAGCATCACCATCAACACTTAAAGAGGCCAAGTGGAGGAAAGTTCTGCACCCAACGCACGCATTTCAACTCAGTTTGATCCCAAGGGGAGCATGCCATTTTGATATTTTGAAGATATTAAAGTTAAAGACCTTTTAATATTTGGAGG
This sequence comes from Picea engelmannii, assembly GCA_009831015.1. Taxonomy (NCBI): domain Eukaryota; kingdom Viridiplantae; phylum Streptophyta; class Pinopsida; order Pinales; family Pinaceae; genus Picea; species Picea engelmannii. The sequence goes on along the minus strand of ML819002.1, from coordinate 211,619 downwards.
CTTGAACCATTGCATAAATTCGCAGGAGATTGTATTCCCCTTAATACTAGATAAGATTGTACAGATACTGAGCATCATATCTTATCTGAATGTAACTACCATTTATTGTAATAGGACTAAGTAGATGAATGTCTTAAATGGGATAGGATAGCATTTGAGTCGGTTAGAGGGAAAGATCAATAAGCCACTTCCTGTATAAATATATGTAATCAATGCCCAAATGAGGTTGGCGAATATTATTGTTAAGGTTACTGTATTTTATTTGAGTTATTTTGTTGTTGCTAGGAGTTGTGGAGAAGAAGCAGAGAGCTTCACGGACCCATGTACATATATTTATGAATGAATATGATAAGGAAGGATTGATTCCAAAAGGTATGGTGTTGTATATTTCTGAGTTCATGGGAATACATGTCATATATCTTTTTGTTTTATGTGTTTTATATGCTTGAGTATGCCTTTTAAGGTTAAGTGAGGGAACCTTGGATGTTTCATAAGTTTCAATTGTTTCTCTTCTGAAAACTCTGGTGCAAGGAGTGCACAAGTGCCTAAAAGGAGTGTGAGGACAGAGTCAAGTCTGACTCGTAATCTCAGAAGAGATAGGGTGAAATTTTGTAAAGACATGTGCAAGGTGTGTTGATATTATGGTAGCTGCAGGAGGTATTTACCTCCATGTGTAAACCTGATGAGAATAGAATATTCCGGGAAGCAAGAAGAAACCCTAATGAGTTGGCTAATAACCCTAGAAGACTTTTCGGCTCAAGAAGATAACTTGTATTAGGTTATTAGCCTCCAAGAGAAGAAGTCGGCCAAAATAAATAATATATATTGAATAGACAAATACCCATAATGAGAAGTCGGCCCAGGCAGTTAGCCAGAATTACTCTAAATACAGGAGGCCAATATTCATTCTGGCAAGCAGTCTTAGAATTGCAGAGAAGAACTTGTGCGCACTGCAGTGCCTGATTTTGTACGCAGGTTTGGAGGAGAGTTTCCATTGCAACTGCTGCATCTAGAATATCATGTTTGGCTTGGAATATCTCTTGGTTAGGGTTTGGACTATTTGATCAGCTCTTGTTGGTGTGTTATCCTTTGGGAAAGGTGCACTACCCTTTGTTTGGCTATCTAGCCTAGGGTTTGCTTCCGGAGTGATTCTCTGTCAAGGTTAAGGTGCTCGAAGGGTGGCTTCATCCTATGGTTGGGTGACAATAGTGATATTTTCAATGGTAAAATGAGCACATCCATTATATTCTAATAGGTTATGGGCCCACACCTTCTTCATTCAATATAAGCGTTGGAAGGAAACATAGCCATAAGGATATTAAGCTCGTTGAAGAATTGTCGCTAGGGTTTCTAGCAGGAGTATTCACCATAGCAATGTCGCTAGGGTTACTAGCAGGTACAGTTGAAGAAACCCTAATCCTCTAGTTGAGGTACCTCAAGTGAAGGGATTTACCTAATTTATGGACATATCAGTGCGCCCTAGCCTAGTGCATCTCCTGGTACTCTCAGCAAGCCAAGATGTCAAGTTTGAGTTTTTGGTCAGATATAGGGTTGACCAAGTCAAAGAAGCCATGACTTACTCTATGAAGTCATAAAACAAGTTAGATGGAGCTTCTAACTTCAGAGCATGGAAGACAAGGATTGACCTCATCCTTTCCAAGAATAAAGCGTTGAATATCGTGAAAGGAAAGATCATGGAAGTAGAGTTTGAAGAAATAAAAGAGAAGGAACCGCAAAATGTTGCAGTTCAAAGATGGTGACATCAATGCCATGAGTATCATAGTGGACTCTATAAAAGACCACTTGATACCCTACATCTCCCATCTTGACTCATTGAAGAAGATGTGTGATGCCCTAACAAACCTCTTCTCAGTCAGAAACATTGGACAAATAATGAGTCTAATGAATGAGCTCCGTGACATGAATATGAATGATGATGATAGCATAAAATCATACTTTGTGAAGATCTCCCAGTTAAGAGATCAACTACAAGCCATTGAAGAGATCATTTCAGAGAAGGAATTGGTAAACATAGTACTCAATGGTCTTCCCAAGATGTGGGATGCATTTTCCATAAGCATGAACACAAGAAAGGAGTATCCTACATTTGAAGAAATTTGGATTTGTTGTTCTCAAGAAGAATCCAGGATCAATGCAAAAGAGAAACCCCAAAAGAAGTACGATGATCAAGCCTTCACAACAAGATTCAAGAATTTCAGGAACAAAAGGAAGTTTGGTTCAAGGAGGAAGCCAAATCAAGAGAAAGATATTTCA
>ML819002.1:192569-208699 GCA_009831015.1 Picea engelmannii | reverse complement strand
GATGAAATACATCAAACAAATCTTGTGGAAGATATTACAAGATAAGCCGAAATCAAAATCAATCCTAAAGAGACTTAGAAGAAGCAAAGATAGAAAGAAGTCAGAAATTAAGAGGAAATTGGAGAAAGACTTATAACACTTTGCAGAAGGAAATAAGGAGGCAGACAAAAGCATGGACTCTTCTAGATGGAGGGACCCGATTATATATTTCCAAAAGAAAAACATGCACTCATACATGAAGCAAGGATTAGGAGGGAGATAATCCTATGATCCATTGAATATAATGAAGTATGTATCCATGGTAGGAGCCATGAAAGACAGTACGTGTTTAGTTTGACCTCAGAAGAAGTCCTCTTCTAAGAGAAGCCTTAACGTATCCCTGGTTGTCCATCCACATCCTTGATCCTATGATGAAAGAAATAAATGGAATTTTTAGGGCATGGAATCTATAATGAACTCCACGGACCCAAGAGCTAAAGAAAAACATGAGGAATAACATGAAAGAATCCAAGAAAGAAAGAAAAGCCAGAACAACCAGTCACTGTATTAAGAATCACAAGATTACCAACCTAATATGAACTCAATAAAAAGCAATCAAGCAAAGGACCTAAAAGTTGTGATGAAGAAAAGTGTATATATGCAAGCATTGCAAGATCCAGAACTAAACGTTCTCCCAGATGGAGGGAGAAGACTATGATGATTACTTGTTCCAATAAACCATACATACCTCTACATGAGTCTTTATATCATCCGCAATATCCATGGGTTGGAGTTCTACATTAGATGTATGCAAAGACTGTTCTCCAGAGCAATTGAATAAAGAGCGTATGAAGAGAAACCTCAAGACTTTGAAGCATACCGGAAAGAGACCCTTGTATGCAGATGGAAGAAGATAATGTGGTGGAGAACCTCTAGTGCACAGTAGAAGCGTGGTGAATATTTTCTATAACAGAGATACGGTATCAAGATGATTACTCGGAAGATCAGATCTCATGATGACAGAAGAAGTGCCACATGGATATGTTCCAGTTTTCCAACAATGATATACTTTATTGATCAGAGATACATGAAGCCTTCAAAGAAAACCAGTGTTCCAGACCGAAGTACATTTGAGATCAAGCATTACATTATCCGTGATGAAGTCCCGAAAGGAGAAAGTGGTTCTCAAATATATATCTCCACAGATGAGCAGATAAGCAGACATTTTGGTAAAGCTTCTATCCAAGATGAAAGAGTTTGCGTACTCAAGATGGACCTTGTGGAGACGACTTCCTTATTGAAAAAGGAAGAGATGACTCCCAGGTTGGGAGGGAGCACTGATGTGTTATTGATTGATGGATAGTCATTTTTTCAGTTTGAAAAATATTCCAGGATGAGCAGTTCCTTTCTAGTTCGGAAAGTGGTTTGAGATTTATGACGGATAGGCATTTTCTATTTCAGAAAATGGTCCAGATCGAACGGTCATTTTCGTAATGAAAATGGTTCGATGGATTGCTGATATACAATAGACAACGACTTACCATTGTGGTTAACATGGGGATTGGTCTAGGGAAGTCTCTCTTCTTGAGGGTTACTCAAGAAGACTGGCCCGCCTCACCAGAAAATGATTTCCCATTGTGGTTAACATGGGGAATGGTCCATTTTGGAGGTTGGTGTAGGATAGTCATTTCCTTTGGAAATGGTCCGGACAGTCATTCCTTAGGGAAGATTCATTCTCTACAGGTTTCACTTTGTTTAGTGCCAGAAGAATGGCCCAGGGTGGGGAATAGTCCAGGTTCAGCAATCAGGGACATACATTCCTTAGGGTAGACTCGTTCTCTCTAGGTTACACTTTGTCTAGTGTTGGAGGAATGGCCCGAGGTGGGGAATGGTCCAGGCTCAGAAATCAAGACAGTTATTCTTCCTTGCTTGAGAAGAATAGTCCAGATATCTCATCATTGATGTTTGACCTTCTGAGGGCAGATGCTCTTCCAAGATCTCACATATGTGAGTGGAAGAATGGCCCAGATAATTCATTTTATATCATAACATTGTTTCTGTGCAGGTTGATATCAGATGATTGTTATGAAGGCCGTATGTTTCTAGACAGTAGATGTATACTACTGTGGTGGATGTGTTCCATTGTTTGATCAAGTATCTATGTGGTACTTGGTGTGGTAGTGTACCACTGGATTGTAGTTGTGTACTACTATGGATAGACACAGTTGTGTTCTATTGAATGATATTGTTCTGATTTCCTTGAAGACTATCAACAGTGTTGAGAATAATTATCAGCCAGATGAATGATGAACAAAGATTTCCCAGACAGAAAATGGTTCAGAACATTTACTCTTCTAGATTAGAAGAATGGTCCTTGTATCACTCTATGGAGTGAGAATAATGTCTGATTACTCAGATAAAGTATGGTTTTGAGAGATGATGCAGCTGATGACACTGATGATGATGATGGTGCTCATGATCTAGTCATGATCTAGTCCATACAACTATGTTGATGCCACCAGGTGAATGGTATGTTTTGTGTTCAAGACCAATACCTGTAATACCTCCCTAGCTAGGAGGGAGTTTTGATATTATGGTAGTTGCGAGAGGTATTTACCTCCACATGTAAACCTGACAAGAATAGAATATTCTAGGAAGCAAGAAGAAACCCTAATGAGTTGGCTAATAACCCTAGAAGACTTGTCGGCTCAAGAATATAACTTGTATTAGGTTATTAGCCTCCAAGAGAAGAAGTCGACCAGAAGAAATAATATATACTGAACAGACAGATACCCAGAATGAGAAGTCGTCCTAGGCAGTTAGCCAAAATTACTATAAATATAGGAGGCCAGTCTTCATTCTGGCAAGCAGTCTCAGAATTGCAGAGCAACACTTGTGCGCACTGCAGTGCCCAGTTTTGTGCGCAGGTTTGGAGGAGATCTTCCATTTTAGTTGCTGCAGCTAGCAAATCACGTTTGGCTTGGACTGTCTCTTGGTTAGGGTTTGGACTATCTGATCAGCTCTTGTTGGTGCGCTATCCTTGGGGAAAGGTGCGCTACCCTTTGTTTGGATATCTAGCCTAGGGTTTGCTTCTGGAGTGATTCTTTGTCAAGGTTAAGGTGCTCGGAGGGTGGATTCAGCCTATGGTTGGGTGATAATAGTGATATTGTCAATGGTAAAATGAGAACATACATTATATTCTAACAAGGTGTGCACCGGGAAAATACTTCATCAAAGTGTTGAGGAAGTATCACGAAAGGTGAACACAAGAAGTGCGTGAAAATCCTTCAAGACCTTTCAAAGTTTTGGAGCAAACGAGTGTAAGGAGTGCACATGAGTGACTTAGAAAAGTTTCTAAGTTTAAAACCTTTTGAATTTCAAAGGAGCGAGTAGAAGGTGTCTGAGGTTCGAGACACCTCGTGTGATTAAAGCTTAGGAGGATTAACGGTGAAAATCTTTAGGGAGGGAGGCTCTATCTTCATTTTGAAGGTTGAATGATCAAGATCTGTTTGGGAGGAGTCGAGAACAACAACGACCATTATATCTCGAGAAGTTGCACAGGATTTATCCCGAGGAAGTCCTTCGAAATTCGTAAGTTCAACAAATTTTGTTCGAGGGGTGTAAAGAAGGTGGAACCCCCGAATTCCCAAATCCCTAATTTATTCTAGGGCATTGATTGTTGTGGACGTGTGTCAGTGGATCTTCGAGTCTAGAAGACTGACCATCTAGGAGAAAGGGGACGTGATTGGTTAAGGTTGAAAATCCCCCGAAGCTCCGAAGAGTGGAGTATATCTCCACCATCGATCTCAGTGGACGTGTGGCAATAGATCTGGAGGTCCAGAGACCCAACACTTCGAAGGAAAATGTTAAAAAAGTGTTAAGGAAGATAGACGTCTGAAGTCCCAAAGAGTAGAACTCATTCCAGTCGTTGATCGGGAGAGGACACGTGGATGAAGGATAATCCCTCCGCCAATTCGATGTTCGTAAAATCCAATAGGTTGTGTTGTGTGGATGCTCAGACCCTCAAAGTCTGAAGTAAATCTACGTCGTCCACCTGTTAGATCACGTGATCTATTGGATCGGTGCTTGGATATATTTGCGGTTCGACACTCCAGGAAATCAGTGGAGAGGTACATTGAGAAGTTATGAAGCCTGGAGCTGCGAAGTTGATAAAAGTCATTGATCTATGGATTAACAGGAGTCGTATGATCTGATTTAGAATTCGTCTCTCCAGAAGCATAGACTGTTGGAGCGGGCAGAATCATCGAAGCCCGAAGTCCCAAAGCATTTCCCAACATAGATTTCAATGGGAGTTGTGAAACGTTGATCCCTATAGTTGTTCGGTGCTCCATCAATTTGACGTTCGGGAGGAACAAATTATTGTGTTGTTGAAACTCCCAAAGCCGAGGAGCTACGAAGTTCAAATTCTTCGGAGGTTTGGGTTTTAGCCCATGGTCCCTTGTAGGTCTTCACTAGTGCCTTAGGGTCCCAAATTGAAGCTTTTGCATTCGAGAAGGAGGATTTAGACCTGTGGTAATTGTTTTAAGGGATCAACAGGGGCCTACTAGCTGATCCAACTCCTGAAACAGAACGAACCTAGACCGAGAGTTCGAGTGGGCCCCAGGAGGGGGTGGGGGTCCGCATCACATGGAGACTACCATATCACTTGGAAGTAGTGGTGTGTTACTTCTTGATCACAAAGAATGTAACCGATGATTTGAGTTACCGATGGTATGGAAGTAGTTGTGTGCTACTTCTTGATCACAAAGAATGTAATAGATGATTTAATCTACCGATGGTATGGTAGTAGTTGTGTGCTACTAGTTGATTGTAGAGTAGTCAGTGGACTACTAGATGAAGACATCATGGAAATATACCTTCCTAGTTAAGAGGGAGTGTTGATGTTTGAGGCAACAAGTGAGAGACATTCTCCCTAGAGGGTCCTATGTGGACTAGTAGGGGGGAATGTGGACTTCATATTAACATGCCTCATATGGTCAGATGAAGGAACCAAGACATTGGTTTCATGAGGAAACATCAATATGTTTTAGGGGAAATCGGTTCCATGAGGGAACTTCAATGTGTCCTAGAGAAGACATTGTTTCCATGAGGGAACCTTGATATGTCTTAGACATATGTTCCACGAGGGAACAACGAGATGTCTTGTATGGACACAGTTCATGAGTGAGATGAGACATTGGTTTCATGAGGGAACCTCGATATGTCAAGTATGGACCAAGATGACTTAGCTTGATCAGCCCCAAGGGACTAGACACCCCTTGTAGGATGAGATGGCTTAAGTCTTGTGGATACCAACTACATGATGTGTATAAACACAGGTGAATGGCCCTAGTAATTATTGGGCAGACCTTCTCCTAGATTGGGTTGCAGACCAATGGAGATAGGATACATTTATCACAAGGGTGTACTTGTGATAAATGGGCCCAAGTGTAGTCCTTCCTTTATCATTACAAGGAATAATATGGACTCGAGGTACTTGAGGTGTTTTCCATACATCAGTTAGCATCGAGATGACATTCACTCACAGGGGTGTACCTGTGGTGAATGACCCTAGTGTGATATTTGTCATAGTCATGATGATTTAACAAAGAATGATAAAGACTCGGGATGCTAGATGCTATCACATGCAGACCCGGAATGAGCCTAATCTTAGAGAGAGTCAATTGTCTCAAATGGAGAGTCGTAGAGGGATTTTCCCCTCAGTTCAAGTGGGAGAGAGAATTTTCCCAAGATTGACAGACATGTGTCATGAGTTTAGAGTGTAGTTTGTATACTTCAGAGACAAGATTTGGCATCATGAGGAATTTCTCCCTTGTTGAGAGGGAGTGTTGATGTTTATACAACATCGGGAAGACATTCTTTCATATATATATATATATATCATATCATATAATATATGACACGACATTTATAATACAAATTATAAATATATATAATAAATAAATAGTTATTTATTATCCAAGGGATGCATCCTTTCATGGATGGTCACCATATGTTCTCTATATATGTAAAACTCATCATTGTAATAATATATCGATCATATATCATCTCATATTATCTCATCATGAAAAATCAACAAAAAAGACACTTGCACACTCCTCAGATAGGGTGCCACCTCAAGAGAATACAACAAGCATGGATGAACCAAGCTGTTTCCACCCTCCCCCGCCACATTCTCTAAATGTAGTTCTTAATTGTTGAGGTGACGGTCGGAAGTCCTTCTCGGAGGTGGAAGTTATTTCTTAGAACCAGAATGGCGACGCAAAGCATCTATTCAGGCACCGACTTGAAGGTTTCATTCAATTCATGCCTGCGAGTATTAACACAGGATGGTGGAAACTCCAATAAAATTCCCCTTCTTGACAATCCCTTCTTCATTACTACGCGGGTTGTTCTTGGGGGGTTACAAAACCCTAGTAACCTCCTCCTCCTAGTGGTTTGCATCATGCATAGAGAAAGAGGAAAACCAAAGAGAGGCTCGACCTACTATGACTTCCTATCAAGGCGCACTAGCCCTGCAACCCTTAGGGATCCCTCCCAAGCCCCTACTCAACAAGATATCACGTGCCCTTACACAAATACATCTCCTTCCATGGCCTATAATTAGGATGTATTTGCCACTGGTCCCGTCTATGTGGAGGAGTAATTCCCTCCGGCTCAGTCTCATCTAATTTCCACCCACATGATGGTTTCTCCTGGCAAGAAAACCCAACATGCAATGACAATTTCTCCTTAGACTCTGCTTCAAGAGTATTATAGCAGCTGCCATGTCTTGGAAGAAATTTCTCCAATCACAAATGTGGCTGAAATTGGAAATGTCGAAGATGAGGATGCAAGGTTGAATTCGCCCCTGCAACACAACTTCTCTACAAACCATTTGAAACTTATATTTGAAATGATAAGTGACATGGCCGACCAACTGCATCGTCGAGAAATTCTTCATCAACGTTTGGATATGTTCTTTGTTGCTCTCTCAAAAGAGCTTGAAAAGAGAAGATGCCCTACTTGTGTCCAACCTTTCAATTTTTCTCCAGATCCACATAGTTCTATGGAAAATACAACAAATCTAGGTGCTTCTGGTGTTTGATAATCTCCAACTCTTATTTTTTCTAATTGCAAAGACAACACAGTCTCCAACTATGGAATACTAGGTTTTCAATACTTAGTTTCCGTACTTAGTTTATGTTAATAGTTTTTCAGTACTATGATTATGAAACTCTTTTTAGGAGCTTGGGTCTGGTACTGGTTTCCATTTTTTGGCAAGCCAGACAACATGCTCCCAGTATGTATATGGAATTGACTTTATGAGGTAATACAATATTTACTTACAAAAAGAAAGGACACTTGCACACTCACTTGATTATGTAAGGTGTCTAAGTTAGTTGGTTAGTTTTGGATAACGATATTTTTAGTTATTGATTTTGGGATATTTAAACCCATTTTTTATTCTACGTGAGGTGGATTTTTGGCTCTTAGCCCTCACGTCTGACTGCTGTAATATTTTTCCTTCATTAATAAAAGTTATTTTTCTGAGGACACCGATCCATATTATTTTTGGAACGAAATGAAAGTAGAGATATTACAAATAAATACACACAAATATTTCCAGAAACAGAGAAATATAGCAACACATTATTTCTATTAATGAAAGAAATGTACAAACAATGTAAAAATACATAGTGAATGAACTCGCTAGAATTGTGGCATCTTATCTCTGAGAAGAGATGTGACTACTACGCTCATTCATAAGAAGATGAGTACAATGAGGCTATGAAGGAATTTTTACAATAAAATGAATTCCAAAACACTAGACATCCAAAACCCTAACCCTAGGAGATGAAGTGACAAAATTCATGTGGGCCCCGTTGGGGTAAGTTAGTACATCAACTTCCGGGGGTCGTAACTTTTGCATATGATCTCCGTTTTAGACGTGTGATAACCCGTTAAAAGGTATTTTTGGGAACTACACATTATGCTTTCAAACTCCGAAATAGTCATCAGGTTGACTGTGGCAAGCCCAAAAAACGTTGTTTAGGGCCTCAAAACGGCCCTGAAGGTACATAAAGATGTACTGACATGAAAAATTCCAAAATAACCCAGTTGGAATAGGTGGGAGGCCACCAATATCCACCTGGACGTTGTGTACGACTTCAATATAGCCCTGGAAGTGTATAACCCACAATTACAAAGAGATGTCACCATTATAGATAAACGTGTTGAACTGAAAACTATTAAGATGAGCCAAGTGGAACTTGGAACAGATGGGTGGCCACCAATATCCACCTGGATCAAACACTTTGTCAAAGTGGTATCGTAGTTTCTAGGTTGTTGGGAGATGTTGATGAGTTAAATTCGACATCTTCCATTGAAGAAGGTGAAGGAGTTTTAAAGGATTCGGGATGTGGAATAAAAAAAAATTAATGGTAAGTTTTTATTTTCTATTCATATTGGATTCAAGAGCATTGAGATATGTGCACTTATTTTTTTGAATTTGAAAATGAATGTTCTTTTTTTCTTTGATTAAATGATGAGATTATGCTTTTCTGCAATCTCTCACCCATTGGTCATCATATTTTGTTAGGGACCTAACCTCCCTAACCCCTCACGTAGATAGAATAATATATTTCCATGTAATAAATGGCGACACTAGTTTAAAAGTCTTATTTAATAAATTGGAATAAGTCAATGTAAGAAGACCTAATAGAAGCTTCTGCTTCTATAAGGATCTTCCTCTAGAATGATCTTTAGAAGATAGAATTAGTATAAATAAGAGTAGGAGTCGTGAGAAGTTGTCTTGAGAATTATTGTAATAGAGCGATGCTCTACTCGAGGTTTCCCCCTCGAATAGGAAAGTGAATATTGTTTCCTATCAATAAAGGTATTATTTTGGTATTGTGATTTCATATATTTTGTGGTTCCACTGTTATTCTCTAAATTATTTATGTTTTCTTATATTATAATAGATCTGGTACCTTACAACTGGTATCATAGCACTTTCCTTGGCATGAATTGTGGGTAATTTTTTTTAGGGTAGAGACATGTTTCAGCGTATTAAAACTACAAAGATACATCGTTTAGAGTATAAATCCACGGGCGAGGAAGCATACACATAGAAACTACAAGTGGTACTTAAGCGCACATTGTTGGCCACCCTTATAACCCCTGTTTGTACCCTTTCGAGTGGTAGCGCATCAAACACCACCTGTATACAGATTGGCCTAGATCTTCTGAATCCCTTCATAGATAAATTGATCAATCGCCTGATTGCTATAGTGCCACCGAGAACAACACTCAGGAAGATACTCTCTAGTACTTGGGTAAGCGGGTAGTACGAATAAGGGTAGTGTCTAGCCTCCTTAGTTGGTTCCTTGAGATATTGGGTCGAGTACTAGAGAGCTAGAGCACATGGAAAATCCTTGTCTATAGAAACCCTAATAAAAACCCTAAACCTTGGGACTAAAATAGAAGAAACAAGGAACAAATTTTTTTTTTGCCACGCAACCTTGCCTCTTTCCTGCACCATTATTTGCGACCTATCCCATTGGACTCCTCTTTTCATCCTAATCACAATGATACCTATCATTTTTCATCCTTTTTTTTCATGTGGTCCCGACCCCCTTCCCGACACCTCTATTTGGGACCTATTCAATTGGACTCCTCTTTTTTCCTAATCACAGTGATATCTATCATTTTTTATCCTTGTTTTTCCATGGACCCACTTTCCCTTTTCAACCCCCTTTCTTTCCCACCTATTCCTGTGTTTTCCCCTCACAATGGCCACCACTCGCAACCAAGACCTTGAAAACCGCATCACTACCCACATAGAATAAAAAATGGACTACATGAAAGAGGAACTGAAGAAATACATAAATTCCCAGCTTGCTAGCTAGATTGCATCCCACCTTGAGTCTCATCTTGAATGATTTTCTGCCAAGGTCTTGGAAAAACTGCCCATTCCTGGAATCCATTCCTTATATGACCAACCTTGTAACCTTGAAGGTACAACTTCCTCCAATTCCCAACAGTTTCAGTCCAACCCTTTTCATCGTGATCTGTCTCTTCCACGAGTGGAGGTGAACAAACTTGATGGATCAGATCCCACTGGTTGGGTCACTCAAATGAAACACTACTTCTCCTTGCATGGCATCACTAATGACTTGGAAAAACTTTGTTACGGTGTCCTATATTTGGATCCAAAATGTTGGAAATGGTGGTAATGGCGTCGAAAATCATGCCAAGGATATGTGGCTTGGACATAGTTTGTGGAAGAACTTTATGACCGCTTTGACAATGATACACAATCCTTGGGTCGTTTTACCAAATTGAAACAATTAGGTAGCGTGCAAGAGTTTATCGCTTCATTTGAACAATTAGATTTCCGAACAAAGGGCATGTCTGATAATTTTTTTGAGAATGCTTTATCAGTGGCCTCAAGGATGAAATCCAAGCCCAAGTCCTCATGACTCGCCCCAGACTTGGTTGGTCAAAGATACTCAATGTGCCAAGGAATCCCAACAGTTTGTTTTTTCCCAACACCGCAAACCTTCTTTCCCTCTCCCTCCCACTCCTTCTCCTGATCCCACCCCTCTCAAGATTCAAAAATTAACCTGGGAAGAAATGGCTAAACTCCAACTCAAGGGTCTTTGTTATAATTGTGATGAAAAACATTTTACGAGGCACAAGTGTAAGGAAAAAAATTTGTTCATGGCCATCTGATCCTGTTGACGAAGAGGTCGAGGATTCTCATGCAATGGAGCTACCTGAGCTAACTCCTATCACTTCACCCTCTGATCCACCAGAAGTTGAACCAGTGATTTCATTGAATGAACTCAGTGGCTTCTATGTGCCCCAAACTCTCAATCTAATTGGGTACATTAAAAATCAGAAGGTCTTCATCCTAATTGACAGTGGTATTACTCATAATTTCATTCATCGACGCATTTCTCAAGAAACCCATAGCTATATCCATGCAATCAAAAAATTTCAAATCATGATTTCCAATGGAGGTTCCATGAAATGTGGGGGGCGTTGTGAAAATGTGCGTCTCCAAATTGGCTAGTACAACCTAAAATCTCATATGTTCTCTATCGACATGGATGGTTGTGACATTGTGTTGGGTGCAAAATGGTTATGCACTCGGTCCCATCCTCATGGATTTTAAGTAATTGACCATGCAATTACAACAGAACGACCAACCATACAAGTTCCAAGGCATCATAATAGCCTCCCCTGATATCATCAGTTCCCATTGAATGGAAAAGGTCCTCAAAAAATGTCATTCAAGCAACCTGGCCTCCAATCTATACTCTCCAAACAACAAACTATTTTTCCACTCCCCATGGCCTTCCCCTTTCTCGTGGTGTTCATGATTATTCTATTCCTCTAGTTCCAGGAAGTATTCATCCCAATGTCTCCACGTATAGTCATCCCTTTTCCCAGAAGAATGAAATTGAGAAAATTGTTCAAGAATTGCTCGATGCAGGTGTCATCCGCCATAGTACCATCCCATAATATTCTCCTGTGGTCATGGTCCTCAAGAAAGAAGGAACGTGGCGCATGTGTCCTGACTTTCATGCTCTCAACAAACTCACCATCAAAGAAACGTTTCCCATTCTTATCATTGATGATCTATTGGATGAATTGAGTGGTGATCAATACTTTACTAAACTTTATCTTCATTCTGGTTACCACCAAATATGTATTAAAGAGGTTGACATTCCCAATACAACATTTCGAACTCATGAGGGCCACTATGAGTTCTTGGTCATGCCCTTTGTCCTCTGTAATTCCCCCTCCACTTTCCAAAGTCTCATGAATAATGTCTTCCATCATTTTGTCTAATTTTCTTTGATGATATTATCATCTATAGTAAAACATGGGCAACCCATGTTTTCCATGTGGATCAAGTTTGTTGTCTCCTTTCTCAACACCAACTTTTCCTCAAACAATCGAAATGTGCCTTTGGTGCCTCAAAAGTGGAGTATTTGGGTCATATTGTCGGCAAGGATGGTGTAAGAGTGGATCCTAAGAAAATTGAAGCTATGCAGGATTGAAATTGCCGCAAAAATCTCAAGATCTTTCCTGGTTTTCGGGGTTTAATGGGATATTATCGTAAATTTGTTAAGAATTATGGAAAAATTGCAACACCTCTCACTGCTCTCCTTAAAAAGAATGATTTCAATTGGACTCCTACAATGGATCAATCCTTCCATGATTTTAAAGAAGATATGTGCACAACTTTTGTCCTGGTCCTTCGCGACTTCAAAAAGACTTTTTTCCAGGAATGTGATGCTTCCGGGAAAGGAATTGGCACAATTCTCATGCAAGAAGGAAAATCGGTGGCCTTCACCAACAAACAACTTTCAGAGCGATTTTGTACCAATCAATCTATGAAAATGAAATGTTGGCTATTATGCATATCATGGATCTCTGGTGTCCTTATCTATTGGGCCAACACTTCCAAATTAAAACAGATCATCAGAGCCTCAAGCAATTTCTGGAACAACAAATTTCCTCCCCAGAGCAACAAAAATGGGTGACCAAGCTATTTGGGTATTATTATGAGATAATTTACAAGAAGGGAAAATAAAATGTGGTTGTTGATGCTCTTTCCTGGAAGTATGAAGACGGAGAGTCCATTTTTTCTCTCTCCTTCATTGTACCAGATTAGCTCCAAGCTGTTCACCAGGAATGGCTGCAAGACCCTAAAATTTTTGGCCTTATCCAATAGTTGCAAGACAATTATCCAGTTTCTCCAGAGTACTCTTGGCACAATAATGAGCTTCACTACAAAGTTCATATGTATCTAAGCAAATAGATGCAACTTAAATCTATGGTTCTCTTAGAGCTTCATGCTTCCCCCACAGGTGGGCATTCCGGGTTCACCAAAACCTATGAAAGGGTCAAATGTTCTTTTTTATGGGATGGTATGAAACAAGATATCTGCACCTTTGTGTCTAAATGTGATGTCTTTCAAAGGAATAAGGGACAAACAATCAAGAACCTGGGAACACTAAAACCACTCCCGATTACGTCGACTATTTGGTAGGATATTTCTATGGAATTCATTGTTGGCTTACCTAAATCGGGCAATAAATTAGTCATCATGGTGGTAGATGATCATCTTTCCAAATATTCTCATTTATGTGCTCTCCAACACCCATTCACAACATCCACAGTGGCTCAAATTTTCATGGATAATATCTTCAAGCTTCATGGCATGCCTCATTCTATTGTTTCTGACCGAGATCACAGTTTTACCAGGAATTTTTGGCAAGCATTGTTCTGTCTCCAGGGCACCCAATTGTATCTCAACACCTCCTATCATCCCCAGATCGATGGCCAAACTGAAGTTGTCAACAAGTGTTTGGAAACCTATTTGAGGTGTTTTGCATCTAAACGATGGAATCAATGGGCTTAGTGGTTACCCCTCGCTGAATGGTGGTACAAAACATATTATCATACAACTACTCGCATGAATCCTTTTGAGGCAGTATATGGAAAAAATCCACCATCGATTCTCTCCTGCATGCCAGGTGTATCGAAGGTTCAATAGGTTGACAACAATCTTGCAGTTCACGAGGCCATTCTCTGCACCCTAAAAATAATTTTGGCCATGGCTCAAAGTCTCATAAAGAAACAAGAAAATCAAGGTCGTTCCGAACAACAATTTGTTGAAGGGGGCCATGTGCTTCTTCATCTACAAACCTATAAGCAAACTTCACTCAAAACAAACCACTATCAAAAACTTGCTCCCAAATTTTATGGTCCTTATACAATTCTCAAGTGAGTGGGACAGGTGGCTTACTAGTTTTATTTGCCCAGTCATTCTAAGCTCTATCTCGTTTTTCATGTCTCGTGATTAAATAAGGTGATTGTTACTAAGTGCCAAACTCAAACGAGTCTCCCTGAGTTGGATGAAGAAGGTTCCATTTGGTTGCAGCCACAAACATTCTTGGACCAACGCGAGCGTCATCTCCGTCAGCGCACTATCAAGGAAGTGTCAGTGCAATGGAAAGATACAACTCCAAAAGATGCCACTTGGGAGCTAGCCACCATTCTACAACAATTTCCTCATCTCAAGCCTTGAGGACAAGGCTCTTTTTCAAGGGGGAGGGCATGTTAGGGACCTAGCCTCTTTAACTCCTCACATAGATAGAATAATATATTTCCATGTAATAAAGGCCGACATTACTTAAAAAGGCCTATTTAATAAATTGGAATAAGTCAATGTAAGAAGACCTAATAGAAGCTTTCGTTTCTAGAAGGATATTCCTCTAGAATGATCTTTAGAAGATAAAATGAGTATAAATAAGAGTATGAGTCACGAGAAGTTTTGTCTTGAGAATTATTGTAATAGAGCGCTTCTTTTCTAGAGGTTTCTCCCTCGAAGAGGCAAGTGAACATTGTTTCATATCAATAAAGGTGTTATTTTGGTGTTTCGGTTTCATATATTGTGTTGTTCCGCTGTTATTCTTTGTAATATTTTTTTTTTCTGCTATTATAATATATCTAGTACCTTACATATTCCCATATATTTATTATGGTAAGGAGTGAGCAACCTCCTCTCACCCATGATTCTTCACCTTATCCAAGGGGCGAATCACTACATTCATTTGAAGGCTTTGAATATGTCTATGTTAGGTCTATCAAATTTTCTATTAGGTTTATTAAGTTCAATATTGGGACTATAGAGTTTTGTATTGGGTCTCTAGAATTTCTTCTTCCTTACATTTTTATTCCTATCAAATACAATGTGGTTTCTTTCAAGATTATGATCATATATGCTAAACTCTTCAGACCAAAACCCTGGTCATTGCCCCCACATCACCAACATTTTTCTCTGCTTTTGTGTGATGTGTGAAAGAAGTGACCTTGATCTGGTAATTAATCAAACCCCTTTGTAATTTTACATATTCAATTTCACTCATTAAATCAATACAAGACGTGAGATATGCTCTACCATACTTTGTTAAAGTGGTGCTCATGTGATATCTTCTCCGCCATACTTTGTTAAAGTGGTAATCCGCCAAACTTAGTGTAATTTATTTATCTTCTCATATGAGCACATCAAAGGGTGCATCCATTGTTGGGATTGATTTCCATTGTGCAGAGATTATATAACTGCATGATGGTATGGAGAACTGATGCTTGATTAAAAATTCAACGAAAGGAAGAAATGAAGTTGGAATGCTTTTTTGAGAAGGAAGTTCACCAAATAACTGTAGCTAGTGCCCCATGGGATTCAAATCAGAGACTCTTTTGTTTAAATACCCCCAAGGAAATGACTCCATGATGGTTGTGATTCAAATTGACAGTAGATGGACCACAAAAGGACTGCATAGCATAGATGCTTCTAAACTCGGTGAAACCTGTTAAGGTCCTAACCCGCACATAGGTAGATCAATGTATTCGGATGTAATAAAGGTCAATATTAATAAGACCTTTCAATAAAATAGAATAAGGCGGATGTAATAAAGGTCAATTAGAATAAGACCTTTCAATATTAATGTATTCCGCTTCTAGAAAGATCTTCCTCTAGATGCTTATTTTTAGTATAAATAGGAGTCGAGGGTATGAGAACCCTAGCTTGAATATTATTGTAATAGAGCACTGCTCGACTGGAGGTTGCCCCCTCGAAGAGGCCTGTGAACATTGCTATCTGATTCAAAGTGCTATTTCTGTTGCTATTCGTATATCATTTATGTGTATTGTGAAGATTATGCTGGATATTTTACTGTTATTCTGTCATTTCTAGCATTTCATTTCTGTTCTGCATATTTTATATATCTAGTATCTTGCAAGTGGTATCAGAGCACTTTCCTTGGCATAATTTGTGGGTATTTTTTTTTCCAGGGTAGAGACGTATTCCGACGTCTTTAAGCCACAGAGATCTGTCGTTACGTGCATAAACCCGCGGTTGAGGGATTCATACACGCAGGAAATACAAGTGGTTCTTAACCGCACGTTTGTTGGCCACCCTTGTAACCCCTGTTGGTAACCCTTCAAGTGGTAGCGCATCAGACAACACCTGTGTATGGACCGGCCTATATTTCCTGAAGCCCTCTGTAGATAAACCTATCGGCCGCCGGACTGCTATAGTGTCACTGAGAACAGCACTCAGGAAGATA
>ML819002.1:166429-192519 GCA_009831015.1 Picea engelmannii | reverse complement strand
TATATATATATATCATATAATATATGACACGATATTTATAATACAAATTATAAATATATATAATAAATAAATAGTTATTTATTATCCAAGGGATGCATCCTTTCATGGATGGTCACCATATGTTCTCTATATATGTAAAACTCATCATTTTAATAATATATCGATCATATATCATCTCATATTATCTCATCATGAAAAATCAACAAAAAAGACACTTGCACACTCCTCGAATAGGGTGTCACCTCGAGAGAATACAACAAGCATGGATGAACCAAGTTGTTGCCACCCTCCCCCGCCACATTCTCTAAATGTAGTTCTTAATTGTGGAGGTGACGGTCGAAAGTCCTTCTCGGAGGTGGAAGTTATTTCTTAGAACTAGAATGGCGATGCAAAGCATCCATTCAGGCACCGACTTGAAGGTTTCATTCAATTCGCGCCTGCGAGTATTAACACAGGATGGTGGAAACTCCAATAAAATTCCCCTTCTTGACAATCCCTTCTTCATTACTACGTGGGTTGTTCTTGGGGGGTTACAGAACCCTAGTAACCTCCTCCTCCTAGTGGTTTTCATTGTGCATAGAGAAAGAGGAAAACCAAAGAGAGGCCCGACCTACTATGACTTCCTATCAAGGTGCACTAGCCCTGCAACCATGAGGGCTCCCTCCCAAGCCCCTACTCAACAAGATATCGCGTTCCCTTACACAACTCCATCTCCTTCCATGGCCTATAATTAGGATGTCTTTGCCACTGGTCCCGTCTATGTGGAGGAGTAATTCCCTCCGGCTCAGTCTCATCTAATTTCCACCCCCATGATGGTTTCTCCGGGCAAGAAAACCCAACATGCAATGACAATTCCTCCTTAGACTCTGCTTTAAGAGTATTATAGCAGCTGCCATGTCTTGGAAGAAATTTCTCCAATCACAAACGTGGCTGAAATTGGAAATGTCGAAGATGAGGATGCAAGGTTGAATTCGCCCCTGCAACACAACTTCTCTACAAACCATTTGAAACTTATATTTGAAATGATAAGTGACATGTCCGACCAACTGCATCGTCGAGAATTATTCATCAACGTTTGGATATGTTCTTTGTTGCTCTCTCAAAAGAGCCTGAAAAGAGAAGATTCCCTACTTGTGTCCAACCTTTCAATTTTGCTCCAGATCCACACAGTTCTATGGAAAATACAACAAATCTAGGTGCTTCTGGTGTTTGATAGTCTCCAACTCTTATTTTTTCTAATTGTAAAGACAACACAGTCTCCAACTATGGAATACTAGGTTTTCAATACTTAGTTTCAGTACTTAGTTTATGTTAATATTTTTTCAGTACTATGATTATGAAACTCTTTTTAGGAGCTTGGGTCTGGTACTAGTTTCCATTTTTTGGCAAGCCAGACAACATGCTCCCTGTATGTATATGGAATTGACTTTATGAGGTAATACAATATTTACTTACAAAAAAAAAGGACACTTGCACACTCACTTGATTATGTAAGGTGTCTAAGTTAGTTGGTTAGTTTTGGATAATGATATTTTTAGTTATTGATTTTGGGATATTTAAACCCATTTTCTATTCTACGTGAGGTGGATTTTTGGCTCTTAGCCCTCACGTCTGACTGTTGTAATATTTTTCCTTCATTAATAAAAGTTATGTTTCTGAGGACACCGATCCAGATTATTTTTGGAACGAAATGAAAGTAGAGATATTACAAATAAATACACACAAATATTTCCAGAAACAGAGAAATATAGCAACACATGATTTCTATTAATGAAAGAAATGTACAAACAATGTAAAAATACATAGTGAATGAACTCGCTAGAATTGTGGCATCTTATCTATTAGAAGATATGTGACGACTACGCTCATTCATAAGAAGATGAGTACAATGAGGCTATGAAGGCCTTTTTACAATAAAATGAATTCCAAAACACTAGACATCCAAAACCCTAACCCTATGAGATGAAGTGACAAAATTCATGTGGGCCCTGCTGGGGTAAGTTAGTACATCAACTTCCCGGGGTCGTAACTTTTGCATATGATCTCCGTTTTAGATGTGTGATAACCCATTGAAAAGGTATTTTTGGGAACTACACATTATGCTTTCAAACTCCGAAATAGTCATCAGGTTGACTGTGGCAAGCCCAAAAAACGTTGTTTAGGGCCTCAAAACGGCCCTGAAGGTACATAAAGATGTACTGACATGAAAATTTCCAAAATAACCCAGTTGGAATAGGTGGTCGGCCACCAATATCCACCTGGATGTTGTGTACGACTTCAATATAGCCCTGGAAGTGTATAACCCACAATTACAAAGAGATGTCACCATTATAGATAAACGTGTTGAACTGAAAACTATTAAGATGAGCCAAGTGGAACTTGGAACAGATGGGTGGCCACCAATATCCACCTGGATCAAACACTTTGTCAAAGTGGTATCGGAGTTTCTAGGTTGTTGGGAGATGTTGATGAGTTAAATTCGACATCTTCCATTGAAGAAGGTGAAGGAGTTTTGAAGGATTCGGGCTGTGGAATAACAAAATTTTAATGGTAAGTTTTTATTTTCTATTCATATTGGATTCAAGAGCACTGAGATATCTGCACTTATTTTTTTGAATTTGAAAACGAATGTTCTTTTTTTCTTTAATTAAATGATGAGATTACGCTTTTCTGCAATCTCTCACCCATTGGTCATCATATTTTGTTAGGGACCTAACCTCCCTAACCCCTCACGTAGATAGAATAATATATTTCCATGTAATAAAGGGCGACACTAGTTTAAAAGTCTTATTTAATAAATTGGAATAAGTCAATGTAAGAAGACCTAATAGAAGCTTCTGCTTCTAGAAGGATCTTCCTCTAGAATGATCTTTAGAAGATAGAATTAGTATAAATAAGAGTAGGAGTCGTGAGAAGTTGTCTTGAGAATTATTGTAATAGAGCGATGCTCTACTCGAGGTTGCCCCCTCGAATAGGAAAGTGAATATTGTTTCCTATCAATAAAGGTATTATTTTGGTGTTGTGATTTCATATATTTTGTGGTTCCACTGTTATTCTCTACATTATTTATGTTTTCTTATATTACAATAGATCTGGTACCTTACAACTGGAATCATAGCACTTTCCTTGGCATGAATTGTGGGTAATTTTTTTTAGGGTAGAGACATGTTTCAACGTATTAAAACTACAAAGATATGTCGTTCAGAGTATAAATCCACGGGCGAGGAAGAATACATGTAGAAACTACAAGTGGTACTTAAGCGCACATTGTTGGCCACCCTTGTAACCCCTGTTGGTACCCTTTCGAGTGGTAGCGCATCAGACACCACCTGTATACGGATTGGCCTAGATCTTCTGAAGCCCTTCATAGATAAATCGATCAATCGCCTGATTGCTATAGTGCCACCGAGAACAACACTCAGGAAGATACTCTCTAGTACTTGGGTAAGCGGGTAGTATGACTAAGGGTAGTGTCTAGCCTCCTTAGTTGGTTCCTTGAGATATTGGGTCAAGTACTATTGTTCGGCCCCGCACATATATTAGAGAGCTAGAGCACATGGAAAATCCTTGTCTATAGAAACCCTGACAAAAACCCTAAACCTTGGGACTAAAACAGAAGAAACAAGGAACAATTTTTTTTTTTTGCCACGCAGCCTTGCCTCTTTCCTGCACCATTATTTGTGACCTATCCCATTGGACTCCTCTTTTCATCCTAATCGCAATGATACCTATCATTTTTCATCCTTTTTTTTCATGTGGTCCTGACCCCCTTCCCGACACCTCTATTTGGGACCTATTCAATTGGACTCCTCTTTTTTCCTGATCACAGTGATATCTATCATTTTTTATCCTTGTTTTTCCATGGACCCACTTTCCCTTTTCAACCCCCTTTCTTTCCCACCTATTCCTGTGTTTTCCCCTCACAATGGCCACCACTCGCAACCAAGACCTTGAAAACTGCATCACTACCCACATAGAGTCCAAAATAGACTACATGAAAGAGGAACTGAAGAAATACATAAATTCCCAGCTTGCTAGCTAGATTCCATCCCACCTTGAGTCTCATCTTGAATGATTTTCTGCCAAGGTCTTGGAAAAACTGCCCATTCCTGGAATCCATTCCTCATCTGACCAACCTTGTAACCTTGAAGGTACAACTTCCTCCAATTCCCAATAGTTTCAGTCCAACCCTTTTCATCATGATCTGTCTCTTCCACAAGTGGAGGTGAACAAACTTGATGGATCAGATCCCATTGGTTGGGTCACTCAAATGAAACACTACTTCTCCTTGCATGGCATCACTAATGACTTGGAAAAACTTTGTTACGGTGTCCTATATTTGGATCCAAAATGTTGGAAATGGTGGTAATGGTGTCGAAAATCACACCAAGGATATGTGGCTTGGACATAGTTTGTGGAAGAAATTTATGACCTCTTTGACAATGATACACAATCCTTGGGTCGTTTTACCAAATTGAAACAGTCAGGTAGCGTGCAAGAGTTTATTGTTGCATTTGAACAATTAGCTTTCCGAACAAAGGGCATGTCTGATAATTTTTTTGAGAATGCTTTATCAGTGGCCTCAAGGATGAAATCCAAGCCCAAGACCTCATGACTCGCCCCGAGACTTGGTTGGTCGAAGCTACTCAACGTGCCAAGGAATCCCAACAGTTTGTTTTTTCCCAACACCACAAACCTTCTTTCCCTCTCCCTCCCACTCCTGCTCCTCATCCCACCCCTCTCAAGATTCAAAAATTAACCTGGGAAGAAATGGCTAAACTCCAACTCAAGGGTCTTTGTTATAATTGTGATGAAAAACATTTTACGAGGCACAAGTGTAAGGAACAAAATTTGTTCATGGCCATCTGATCCTGTTGACGAAGAGGTCGAGGATTATCATGCAATGGAGCTACCTGAGCTAACTCCTATCACTTCACCCTCTGATCCACCAGAAGTTGAACCAGTCATTTCATTGAATGCACTCACTGGCTTCTATGTGCCCCAAACTCTCAAGCTAATTGGGTACATTAAAAATCAGAAGGTCGTCATCCTAATTGACAGTGGTATTACTCATAATTTCATTCATCGACACATTTCTCAAGAAACCCATAGCTATATCCATGCAATCAAAATGTTTCAAATCATGATTGCCAATGGAGGTTCCATGAAATGTGGGGGGCGTTGTGAAAATGTGCGTCTCCAAATTGGCTAGTACAACCTAAAATCTCATATGTTGCTATGGACATGGATGGTTGTGACATTGTGTTGGGTGCAAAATGGTTATGCACTCGGTCCCATCCTCATGGATTTTAAGTAATTGACCATGCAATTACAACAGAACGACCAACCATACAATTTCCAAGGCATCATAATAGCCTCCCCTGATATCATCAGTTCCCATTGAATGGAAAAGGTCCTCAAAAAAGGTCATTCAAGCAACCTGACCTCCAATCTATACTCTCCAAACAAAAAACTATTTTTCCACTCCCCATGGCCTTCCCCCTTCTCGTGGTGTTCATGATTATTCTATTCCTCTAGTTCCAAGAAGTATTCATCCCAATGTCTCCCCGTATAGTCATCCCTTTTCCCAGAAGAATGAAATTGAGAAAATTGTTCAAGAATTGCTGGATGCAGGTGTCATCCGCCATAGTACCATCCCCTATTCTTCTCCTGTGGTCATGGTCCTCAAGAAAGAAGGAAAGTGGTGCATGTGTCATGACTTTCATGCTCTCAACAAACTCACCATCAAAGAAAAGTTTCCCATTCTTATCATTGATGATCTATTGGATGAATTGAGTGGTGATCAATACTTTACTAAACTTTATCTTCATTCTGGTTACCACCAAATATGTATGAAAGAGGCTGACATTCCCAATACAAGATTTCGAACTCATGAGGGCCACTATGAGTTCTTGGTCATGCCCTTTGTCCTCTGTAATTCCCCCTCCACTTTCCAAAGTCTCATGAATAATGTCTTCCATCATTTTTTCTAATTTTCTTTGATGATATTATCATCTATAGTAAAACATGGGCAACCCATCTTTTCCATGTGGATCAAGTTTGTTGTCTCCTTTCTTAGCACCAACTTTTCCTCAAACAATCGAAATGTGCCTTTGGTGCCTCAAAAGTGGATTATTTGGGTCATATTGTCAGCAAGGATGGTGTAAGGGTGGATCCTAAGAAAATTGAAGCTATGAAGGATTGAAATTGCCACAAAAATCTCAAGAGATTTCCTGGTTTTTGGGGTTTAATGGGATATTATCGTAAATTTGTTAAGAATTATGGGAAAATTGCAACACCTCTCACTGCTCTCCTTAAAAAGAATGGTTTCAATTGGAATCCTACAACGGATCAATCCTTCCATGCTTTGAAAGAAGATACGTGCACAAATTTTGTCATGGTCCTTCGCGACTTCAAAAAGACTTTTTGCCAAGAATGTGATGCTTCTGGAAAAGGAATTGGCACAATTCTCATGCAAGAAGGACAACCGGTGGCCTTCACCAACAAACAACTTTCAGAGCGATTTTGTACCAATCAATCTATGAAAATGAAATGTTGGCTATTATGCATATCATGCATCTCTAGTGTCCTTATCTATTGGGCCAACACTTCCAAATTAAAACAGATCATCAGAGCCTCAAGCAATTTCTGGAACAACAAATTTCCTCCCCAAAGCAACAAAAATGGGTGACCAAGCTATTTGGGTATTATTATGAGATAATTTACAAGAAGGGAAAATAAAATGTGGTTGTTGATGCTCTTTCCTGGAAGTATGAAGACGGAGAGTCCATTTTTTCTCTCTCCTTCATTGTACCAAATTGGCTCCAAGTTGTTCACCAAGAATGGCTGCAAGACCCTAAAAGTTTTGGCCTTATCCAATAGTTGCAAGACAATTATCCAGTTTCTCCAGAGTACTCTTGGCACAATAATGAGCTTCACTACAAAGTTCATATGCATCTAAGAAAATAGATGCAACTTAAATCTATGTTTCTTTTAGAGCTTCATGCTTCCCCCACGGGTGGGCATTCCGGATTCACCAAAACCTATGAAAGGGTCAAATGTTCTTTTTTATGGGATGGTATGAAACAGGATGTCCACACCTTTGTGTCTAAATGTGATGTCTGTCAAAGGAATAAGGGAGAAACAATCAAGAACCCGGGAACACTAAAACCACTCCCGATTACGTCGACTATTTGGTAGGATATTTCTATGGACTTCATTGTTGGCTTACCTAAATCGGGCAATAAATTAGTCATCATGGTGGTAGATGATAATCTTTCCAAATATTCTCATTTCTGTGCTCTCCAACACCCATTCACAACATCCACAGTGGCTCAAATTTTCATGGATAATATCTTCAAGCTTCATGGCATGCCTCATTCTATTGTTTCTGACCGAGATCACAGTTTTACCAGCAATTTTTGGCAAGCATTGTTCTGTCTCCAGGGAACCCAATTGTATCTCAACACCTCCTATCATCCCCAGATCAATGGCCAAACTAAAGTTGTCAACAAGTGTTTGGAAACCTATTTGAGGTGTTTTGCATCTAAACGATGGAATCAATGGGCTTAGTGGTTACCCCTCGCTGAATGGTGGTACAAAAGATATTATCATACAACTACTCGCATGAATCCTTTTGAGGCAATATATGGAAACAATCCACCATCGATTCTCTCTTGCATGCCAGGTGTATCGAAGGTTCAATAGGTTGACAACAATCTTGCAGTTCACGAGGCCATTCTCTGCACCCTAAAAACAATTTTGGCCATGGTTCAGAATCTCATAAAGAAACAAGCAAATCAAGGTCGTTCTGAACAACAATTTGTTGAAGGGGACCATGTGCTTCTTCGTCTACAAACCTATAAGCAAACTTCACTCAAAACGAACCACTGTCAAAAACTTCCTCCCAAATTTTATGGTCCTTATACAATTCTCAAGTGAGTGGGACAGGTGGCTTACTAGTTTTCTTTGCCCAGTCATTCTAAGCTCTATCTCGTTTTTCATGTCTCATGATTAAATAAGGTGATTGTTACTAAGTGCCAAACTCAAACAAGTCTCCCTGAGTTGGATGAAGAAGGTTCCATTTGGTTGCAGCCACAAACATTCTTGGACCAACGCGAGCGTCATCTCCGTCAGCGCACTATCAAGGAAGTGTCAGTGCAATGGAAAGATACAACTCCAAAATATGCCACTTGGGAGCTAGCCACCATTCTACAACAATTTCCTCATCTCAAGCCTTGAGGACAAGGCTCTTTTCAAGGGGGAGGGCATGTTAGGGACCTAGCCTCTTTAACTCCTCACATAGATAGAATAATATATTTCCATGTAATAAAGGCTGACATTACTTAAAAAGGCCTATTTGATAAATTGGAATAAGTCAATGTAAGAAGACCTAATAGAAGCTTTCGTTTCTAGAAGGATATTCCTCTAGAATGATCTTTAGAAGATAAAATTAGTATAAATAAGAGTAGGAGTCACGAGAAGTTTTGTCTTGAGAATTATTGTAATAGAGTGCTTCTTTTCTAGAGGTTTCTCCCTCGAAGAGGCAAGTGAACATTGTTTCATATCAATAAAGGTGTTATTTTGGTGTTCTGGTTTCATATATTGTGTTGTTCCGTTTTTATTCTCTGTAATATTTTTTTTTTCTGCTATTATAATATATCTAGTACCTTATATATTCCCATATATTTCTTACGGTAAGGAGTGAGCAACCTCCTCTCACCCATGATTCTTCACCTTATCCAAGGGGCGAATCACTACATTCATTTGAAGGCTTTGAATATGTCTACATTAGGTCTATCAAATTTTCTATTAGGTTTATTAAGTTCAATATTGGGACTATAGAGTTTTGTTTTGGGTCTCTAGAATTTCTTCTTCCTTACATTTTTATTCCTATCAAATACAATGTGGTTTCTTTCAAGATTATGATCATATCTGCTAAACTCTTCAGACCAAAACCCTGGTCATTGCCCCCACATCACCAACATTTTGCTCTGCTTTTGTGTGATGTGTGAAAGAAGTGACCTTGATCTGGTAATTAATCAAACCCCTTTGCAATTTTACATATTCAATTTCACTCATTAAATCAATACAAGACGTGAGATATGCTCCGCCATACTTTGTTAAAGTGGTGCTCATGTGATATCTTCTCCGCCATACTTTGTTAAAGTGGTAATCCGCCAAACTTAGTGTACTTTATTTATCTTCTCATATGAGCACATCGAAGGGCGCATCCATTGTTGGGATTGATTTCCATTGTGCAGAGATTATATAACTGCATGATGGTATGGAGAACTGATGCTTGATTAAAAATTCAACGAAAGGAAGAAATGAAGTTGGAATGCTTTTTTGAGAAGGAAGTTCACCAAATAACTGTAGCTAGTTCCCCATGGGATTCAAATTAGAGACTCTTTTGTTTAAATACCCCCAAGGAAATGACTCCATGATGGTTGTGATTCAAATCGACAATAGATGGACCACAAAAGGACCACATAGAATAGATGCTTCTAAACTCGGTGAAACCCTAATGAAGTATTACTAAAGAAATTTTATTTGAGTGGTTTATTTGTAGTTCATCGAAAATTTGTACTCAACATGCTTAATATGATTGTAGTGATCATGGATGGATCACTAAAATTTAAAATAAAGTTAACATAAAACAAAGTCAGAACACATAAGGCTAGTTGATTGAGTTAAAGTATAACCACAATTTGTATTAACATTATGTTGAGCGCTCAACACATCCTAAAATATTTTATGTAATTCTATCACTTTTAGGTACCACTTGTTTTCTTTTGTTTATTGTCTGAATTGAGTTCAATATGGAGGGATGGTTTATTTTGTTTTCATGAATCTTATCGATCAAATCGGATTTGTTTGAACTTGTTAAATGAAACCTTGTGTCTAAAATAACTTGGCATTCTAACTAAGAATCTGCAACTAACATTGTGATAAGCGCGCTTGTGTTCGACGTCGGAAAAATCCAAGAAGACAAAATGGCCACACAGTAATAATAATTGTCGATCTTCGATGCACCATCGACATCAGTAAAAGGAAGAGTAGGTTTGCAGTAGTAATGTGCCACGCAATTTCAGGAGATAGCTGATTCCCATTAGCGTCGGCGGGATATGAGAGTATTGAACGTTGATATGAGCCATGATAAAACCCTGATAGACGATGACGCATGCGTTGGTTCGGGGTCGACGAAATATCAAAGAGTTAAATCACTAAAAATTTCTGCATTGACACATCTTCGATCGTCGATCCCCGATGCACTTTCGGGATCGGAAAATATTTGAGAGAGTTAATCCGAGAGCACTTGGTTAGGCTTATCGCCGATCGATGATCCTTGATACTTTTCGACGTTAGCGGGGTGGGATCTGTTGTTAGAACGATTAGCTAAGGAAAATTCTCTGATTTTGAATAACACGATTAAACGAAAATGTCGGTTTCAAGTGTCACGTGTCTTTGTCGCATAGGGATCTCGTACGGTCTAGTTTCATCCTGAGTTATATTAGGGTTCCCTATGTCCTAGTCACACTTTTGACACAGCTTTGTCACGTCAGCTCTGTACAACAAGATGGATCGTCGTCAGATATTTTTCCAAGAGATATCAATGAACAAAGTTTAAAGAGAATCCCTAACTCCCGATCCACTAGTTATATTAGTGAAACGATGGGATGTTTTCAGCATGAGATACGATCAGATTCTAAAATTTAATAGGCTAGTTAATGTTTTTCCCCACATACATTGTTACCACGTGAGCCTATTGAACAATGAGAATTTGAAATCGTCGATAGGCCACGTTATAGCCTACGCTCGTTCCATCGGCCTACGATCAAAATTTAATTTTAAACGTAATGAAGATTTGGCAGCAGATTTTATAGAACCGCACTCATATCCTGAATTGAATGGATGATGCGACAAGGTAAGTTCATCTCTGTTTAAATCACAAAAATGAATTCGAACACTTCTATTATGCGCAAAAGTTTCCATTTCCATAGCATCTGAAGAATAAAAGCGAGCATCTCAAGACTCTGTTGTTTCTCAAACCATCAAAATCAGGTTAAACAAGCAACATAAGTATGTGTTAAATTTTATCAATTCGGCGGTCGCAATTTGTTATTTATATGCATTTGATATTTTACACAGTGTCTAACTATGTTCTAGCTGTAGATAAAATGGCTCCAAGAAATCCAACGACCAGACGCTCACTGAGGGCACATAAGCTAAAGGAGGCGGAAATTGGTGAGGGTTCTTCTCCTGGTACTGTGAGGCAGATGGAATACGCTCCCAAGGTGGAGTCGATCATTAAAACCTCGATGAAGAAAGCTTTCATTCAACCCCCAGTCTTCGGCGATACAAAATAAACCACTGGATCCAAAACAATGCTCCCACAGTGGGGAGATATATTTAACAAAATCAGCTGGGAGGATTACCCGAAGTATATCCCACACAGTGACCCGGATGTTAGGGTGCTCGACGATCAAGTTTTCCTGAACATTCGGTAGTCATGCTTGCACATGGTAGCCTTTCGAACTTCAATTTTCCCATGCATTGAGGTTTTGAGTTGGCTAATTGATCATACAGACACTCAGAATTTCCTCATCAACGATGAGAATGGCAGGTGTGTTGAATTTTTTCTCTCGACAGAAGTTTAGAAGTACTACAAGCTCAGGGACCCAGAGGAGCAGCTGAACACAGACTTTGTTGTGAAGTTCTATGAATTCCATGACACCAGTCAGTTGATGGCCTCATGGTGGAAGGAGGAAAATAAATTCACAAATCAGAGCAATAGCTGGTATGGGACAGTTAACTTGAGGGAGCCATACATCTACTTGATGGATCTCATATGCCGACTATATGGAGAAAAGGACTGCTCCAAGTTCTCGGAAGCATGGATGCCCCTGGCATAAACTGTGGTGATATTTGGAAGTAGCTTCAACTAGGGAGAAATGATATCCAAGCAATTGAGAATCTTTGTACAACAGGATTAGACGTCAAAAGAAGGAGAAGCACCCTCTTTTCACATGGCCTCGTATCTTCTAGATGTAATATGTGTGAGGAATGTATTCAGCGAGATGAATTTGAGTTGGCATGTTGCAACACTGCATGTTCATGTCTACTTCATCATATTATGGGAGAACATGTACAAAAAATCCTATGCCATTATTTGCGATGAATTCATCGCCCGAGTCTATTTCATTTTATTTAAAAAGGAATGCCCAAGGTTGTTTGTAGAAGCCAAGAAAATGATATCGAAGGTACGCCATTGGTATCTAGATGAACACACAACTTATATCAGGGTGTTTGGGGCCACTGGAGCACCACATTTTCTCCCTGCTCACGTCCCAGACCGGCTCATTGTAGAAGAAATCTGTTATCAGACAATCCTGCAGGGCTATAATGCCACACTAGTTAAGGACAAGAAACAAGCATTCATACCCTATGGCTTCCATGTGGGGTTTTACATAGTGAAAGACACTGCTCAAGACAAACAAGAAGGTCTGAGCCATCTTGAATTCAGGTTCCCAACAGGTTAGTTTCGCAAGCACGACCCTAAAGGCCTGGTCCCCCAACATGCTTCACAAGTATCATCATGTTTCCCATACGCGAATGACAAGTTTGAATATGAGGTTATTACAGAATGCGCTTAGGACTGGGAGGAGGTATTGCAGAGGAAATTCAACCCAAACATGACCAAGTTCAAAGGCATGAGCATGGAAAAGCAAGTTGAGACAATAGAGAAGATGGCTCAAGAGGCTCTCAGGGTTAGAGACGAAATAAAAGAAGCAGAGACTACAAAGGCACAAAGGAGAGGGTTTTTTTTACTAGAATGAGCTCAAAGGATCATCGATCAACTACAAAATGATCCTCAACTAATTGAAATGACGAGTATCCCCTCGGGCGACCCAATCACTGTCGAAGAAGGGCCAAGTGGCTTAGATTCAATACAACTGGAGGAAATCACCGATCTGGAAAACCCTAGAGTTCCATCACCACAGATTGGATCACCGGTGACCATTCCAACCCAGCCTGAGGTTTTATGAATGCCAAGTGAAACAGGTGTACCAAATCCCCTGTCAGATCTAATAACTATCTATGACGATGAAGAAAGTTTGGAGGTCTCCCTCGTAACTCCGATACCGATTACAGAGGAGAAGGAACATGAGAAAACATCTGCCCCAAGTCCCAATGCTTCAGTTCCAAACCTTCCACAGAGCGACCATGAGGTCGATGTTGGGACCTTTGTTTTTGTATTATAAGTTGCGCAAGAAGGACTATAGTCCCAGTTTTGGTTTAAAACGAGTTTCACAAGCTACAGAAGAAGCTGGATAGTGGAGCAAGTAAAAGAAATAGAAATAAGTTGCGGAAAGGGACATCACAATGCTAACAAGGAAAAATCACTTATAACAGAACAAGAAAGCATGCGAGCCCAAAGCCTGAAGATCCCACTTAGACTATATATGAGATGAACATTATTTTAAATTGGTTGGTTAGTTGATAGGTTTGGGTTGGATATTGTTGATAGGTTGGGTTTTGTTGTTGTTAGTCGGATGTTGTTAGTTGGGTGTAGTCAAGGAAACATTCTGTAAATGTAATTTGTATATATATTTGGGTAGTGCACCTTAAACCCTTCGTTCGATGTCAATCCTTGCTCCTGCTTTTCGAAGCACTCCTAATATTTTCCAGAACAAGCCTGTAAAATGAAATCAAGACAAATCTTGCATCGAGGTAGTTACATAAATAAGTAGCATATATATCATGTGTTATATTCAAAGAAAATACGAGAGTGATAACATACAATATTGCAATGAACACCAAATTGGAGGGAAAGAGAACTCTTTTATTAACACCAAATATCAAAGTTAGTTACAACCTGACTCACTTCTAGCACTTTTTCGGAGCTAACCACCTAGGTTCCTCCACAGATCCTTCAAGAATATACTAAAAAATGAGGCTCTTTTTTGGATAGCCTGATAAGGATAAGGAGAAACATTATGACTATATAAAAAGGAAGAAACACCGGAAAAGGAGTTTCCAAGTTGGGGGATGATACTCAGAAGAAAAAGGAATAGGGAAGCTTGCTAGATCTCAATATCATAACCTTGCACCAAAATATTTTTCCTCATCCTATCCCTCAATGGTGATTTTATTTCCTCCCCAAGGATTTAGGGAAGTTGGAATTTATTTTGTACGGGCATGGGGAAGTTGGGAAATGAGCTCAACCGAAAAACCCGCCCGAAAACTCGGAAATATTTTATTTTTCATTATTTTTTTGGGCATCCACGGGTGTTACAATGACAAGTCATGGATGTCCATGCCTTGCATCAAAGGAGACCGCGTATATGTGCAAAAGACATGTTTTTTAGATGATTTACATGAGGCAAGTTGGAATTTTTTCTAGCAAGTGAAGGGAAAAGGTTAGGTCATGGCACAAATGCATAGGTGTGGCATTTTGTGCTATAACAGATGCCCCCTAATGTGTGAGTTTAGAAGGGAAAAATGATGATAGAAATACATTATAAATTCTAAGAGGCGATGATGCATTGAAGTAAACCCGTGAAGGTCCCCGAACAACTGATCCAAGAACAACAACCATCAAAAGACATCAAGTAAAATTATTCTCTTCCCAAGTCAGGCATACCCATTCTCAGAAGTGATATAAGCATGGACGCCAAATCAAGTACATTGAGGATCCATGGTATATGTGAAATATAGCTATAGTCCATGACCATGAATAGTACATAGTGGATCAATGTGATATAAATGAAGTAGAAAGCATGGACATGAAAAGTACATAGTGGATCCATGTCAAATTAGATCATAGCCACGAAGAGATACACAGTCGAGCTATGTATCAAAATCAATAATAGAGGATATATGGGACAAATGGAGAGAACAGGTTGATCCTCTACAAGTATCAATGTCTGTGAGGTGGCACCATATGGGTTAGGAAGAAGCAAAAAAGACATGATGCTTGTACTTCACCCGATATATTCACAACGATCCTTCATGGTACATGTCTACACTATGTGAATAGATAAGTCGAAGTCGAACATAATGAGACATCGTTTGATTATCGATTTTTTATGTATACCATTAAAAAATGTGAGACAACCCACCAATGATGATAATGGGAGTCAAGGTACCATGGTATGATCTAATAAGTGTGAATAAATGAGATGATGTAGAACACCTAGTAGAATTTATCAATCAAGGGACATTGATGTATTCCCACTGTTAATAATGAGGAAACCTGCCACTGATGAATGAAAACCCCAAGGTACCAAATATGACTCTAGATTCCTATCCCAGAGCAAGATGTGTTGAATTCAATGGGAAGAGATCTGTTGGAGGGAATGCATTAAGGAATACTTCGTCATCCAACACGAGGGGTGGTAGAAGGCCAAATATTTAAAAGAAATTGGACGAAGAGACATATACTTTTGATGATGAGACTGACTTGAATTGGGAAGGCCAACTTGTAAGGTCAGAAACTAACTGCAGAATGGTCGACTTGGGTTGAAACTTTCTCTTGAACAGAAGCATGACACATTATGTGACTTAGGAAGAATGGACTATAAACTGGGATACATTTTTTATACAAGAGGCATCATCAAACTCTCCAAATGATTGGAAGAATAACCAACCAAAGGAGATAAAACTATAAAACGCGAAAAAAGTATTTTAAATCCACACTAGACCCGAGATGGGATTCCAACTCAAGATGCTGCTTTGTTCAAGGGTGATAGGAATGCTACCACCACAAGAGATAGACACTTTCCCCCCTTCTTTTTGGTTTTTATTTTTTATTTTTTGGGTCTTTTCATATTATTAAAGCTTGAAAAAAGAATTAAAGAATGTTATAGTACAGTGGAGGAAACGAATGTCACAGACAAGAAAACTAGTCCCATAGTGCAAGGAACATACATATTCTCAATGCAAGGAAATCATGTGCAAGATATGGTCACTTAGGGAGTGTTTCCTCTAGGGATAAGGTGTCGAGTCACAAAGGCATAAATTGCAAGGTTGGGAACTGATAGGAATGCATAAGTGATGGGTTCAAACAACAACATGTTGAATTCGAAATTAGGCATAAAAGTGTGAGAGGTCAATATGAAATGCAGTTACAACTCAACTTTAGGAAGTAAACCTCCCATGGTGGTATTTTTCGTAATTTTAGTCTCCAGGGCCTGAAAAAGAGTAAAATAATACCAAGGATAACTCTTCTAGTCATAGTTTGACTAGAGTATTCCTTTTTCATAAATAGTTTGTTTGGTCCAGAAAAGGGTTAAACTTATACTAAAAAGACATCCTTTCAAATCCATTTTACGAGTGTGAAATAAACAAAGTCACTCATCCCTCTTTTCATGTTTAAGGAGTCTGAAAAGAGCTTAAATGAAACTCCAGTGTCCTTTTTCGTAAATTTATTCTCTTGAGCCCAAAAACATGTAAAACAAAACTGAGGAGAACTCTTCTAGCCAGTAGAATAGAGTATACATTTTCATAAGTAGTCTATTCAGTCTGAAAAATGGGTAAACTTGTGTCGAACAAACGTTTCTTCGGATCCATTTAATGAGTGTGAAAGAAACAAGATCACTCGGAAATATTTTCAATTTTAAGGAGTTTGAAAATAGCTTAACTATGGACTCCGTAATTTTTTTGTGAGCAACATATAAGGGAGGGAACCCATGTGTAATGGCCATAATAAGACTGAGTGAGAATCATGAAGAGTGAATGCAAACTCATGGTAGGGATAACTAGGACTCTTGAGCCTAAGGAATAATCTTGCAGCATGAGTGCCATCATACAATGAGGTTCTTACCTAAAACACCCATAGAAGGTAGGCTCTACCATCAACAAAATGACCTTTTAAGAAAATAAGGAATTTGCATCACTTGTTAATGGGGTCAACCCTAGGTTTAAGCGGAAATGAAAAATGATAATGTAAAGTTCAGGTGAATGCACCCTATACTAAATGTTAGTTCTGAGAACATTGCCTTCCAATAGTCTTGTAAAAGACTCGACCAATCGACGAAAAAAGAGCACAAATTGTTCAAAGTATAGACTAAGACCTGCTAAAACAACCACAAAGCTACAAGGGACTATTTATTAGTTGAAATTTTGGAAACATATCAAAACTATAGGAAGAGAGTTTTTACAATTTGATTAAATACTAGCATATTTACCCATTTACTAAGTCATTTAAACCATTTTACCAAAAATTACCCAAAATTACCAAAAACCCTTGAATTTCCAATGAAGATTCATGGAGCTTGGATAAACGAAATACATTGTCGCCTGGACCAAGTAAGTACCTACACCCTATATTGCAATTCAATTCTTTCATTTATTCATTTTCATCAAAAAATGGGGCTTAACCCTTCTTTGTCAAACTCGACTATGGGCATCCGTGGGATACCTTAAGGCAACCCTAAGGCATCCATGGGTGTTTGGCGAACATCATCGTTTTCTCTTATAGAGTCCACCGTCCTCAGGCCTAGATACATTATGTGATCATAGCACCATTTTTGTACTTATATGACATTCAAGGGCTCGAGGCCCCACATTTTGTACTTATGGACCTCATTTTGATATATATATCTATATATCTCTATATAATCTATATATATATATATATATATATATATAGATACTAACTTTTTGTGCATTATATACTTTTTATGTGTTTTACTTGCAAATGAAAATATTTACATGTAAATGTGTGTGCTTATGTTACTGATGATGTAAATGCCAATCTAAAATATATTTAGCATAGGCATCAACTAGTTCATTATCTCTCCTAGGAACATGCTCATAAGTAATAACATCAAATGAATGTTCGAGAAGACATACCCTAAGGAAAAGTCATAACAACACTGTATCATGTATTCGATACAAATAATTCAACTACAATACCACCAACTGTGAATCCAAGAACACTTGAAGGTGATTAATACCATGTGACAATGCATCTCGCAAAATCTCAACAATCGCGCTATACTCATTGACATTGCTAGTAGTCTCCGTAAGAAATGCACCTCCAACGGACACCAATTGGTTGAAAGGAAAATATATTACCCATGTAGCGGATGTTAAATGTTGAGTATGGCGACTAGCGTCGTCTACGAATCTAAACTAGACGAATGATTCTTTGGGAATCTACCACACAGCAAAAGCCCAACAATTAGTAACGTAACAAGGGGTGAAAATGTTCTAAAAAAACTATGTACAAAATAGACAACAGTTACAAAAAGTGCTAATGCTCGAGCCTTCGGTCTCAAGCACAGTACTTCTTAAGATAGAGCCCATTTATGGGCTCCGGAAACACATTACCTTCATAATCCGTGAGCTCATAAGATTCTTTCTCCAACACATTTCGAACAACATATGGGTTGTACCACATGGGGTTCAATTTGCCTGCCCCTAGGGGTTCCTTATCCTAGTCATAGACCAACACAAGATCTCCCTCATAGAAAACCCTAGGACAAACAAATTTTTCATATTGATACTTAATGCACTTCTTGTGTGCCTTGTTCGCTAAGGCTGCATCTTGACGTTTCCCATAAAGATGTTTGAGATAGACTAGGTTCTCTTCACGTTGAGTCATATCAAGAAGGAGCTCGACCACGATTTTTAGTGAAGGGATCTCACGTTCAATCGAAAAACTTGCTTCTACTCCATGGATGAGTTGGAAAGGAAAAAAACCAGTAGTAGTTTTGACTGAGGTTTGGTAATCCCACAATGTTGGATATATCATCAAGTGTCAATTCGTTGGGGCCAAGTTAACCGTTCTTCTTAATATCGTCTTTAATGATTTATTTACGGCTTCAACCTAGTTGTTTTCCTAAGGATAGTAGAGAGACGAATTCTCCTACCTAAAACCCATATTTGATGCTAATTCAGTCATCATGCGGTTCTAAAAGTGACTGTCATGGTTAGTGACAATCTCCTTCGGAACGTTGAACCTAGTTATGACCGAATTAAAAATTAACAGTGTTACAATTTCCTCGTTGTTATAAAATGTTGGCGCTTCATCCCACTTGGTGAAGTATTCGATGGCTAGGATAATTTAATGATGCCCCCTAGCCGAATTCAGGTGGCATGTCATAAAATATACCCCCCACTTAGTGAAAGGGCCAATAGTAATAACGGGAAACATGGGAGCAATATGCGTGCGCATTTTCTTAGTGAAGATCTGACATGGGTGACATTTCTTGACCTCCTTGATATAATCTTTGAATATAGTGGGCCAAAATTATCAGGCATGCAAAATATTTTGGGTTTTTCCAACCCAGATAGGTGACCACCACATGCTCCACTATGGAATTCATTTAACACAACCTCCACTTATTCAAAATTAAAACAACGACGAAGAATCAAGTCCGCCCCACACCGATACAACGTGTCTGCAATAATAAGCTAGTTTTTATCCATGTGATGAACCCATCTTTGCTCGTCTCATGAATAGTTTGGAGGGAACTTCAAAGTCTGGAGATATATAATAATATCCCCATACCACATATCAGACAAAGATATGAGGAAAATATGCTCATCCGAAAATGAGTCTATCATTTCACTTTCCTCATTCTCAATAGACAACTCTAGCATTAACTGGAAAATACGAAATACTTCTTGGACTTCGCAGATGAAAAATAAAAAATGAACTCTTGAAGCACAACAATCCATTTGTTGTACTTCCCACCAATAATTATCCTAGTCAACACATATTGGAAAGGATTAACAGTGGCGATAACAGTTGTCTTATGTAGAAGAATGTAGTGTCGAAGTCACTGGACAACATGAAACATGTCAATGCCAGCTTTTCAATGTGTGAATACTTGATTTCAGGACCCATCAATGCGCGGCTTAAGTAGTAGATGGTGTTCTACTGGAGCTCATCATCTTCCTAAACGAGAACCATGCCAATCGAGGATTCGTATGTTGCCAAATATAATAAGAAATCTCAATTGTGGTCGGGGGGACTCAACAAAGGAGTCAAAACCAAATATTTTTTTAATGCATCAAACGAACATTGTGTGGTTTCATCTTAATAAAATGGGACCCCTTTCTTCGAAAGGCGCATCAAGCCTTTTGTGATGTTGGCATAGTTTAGCACGAATTGTCAGAGGAAATTTGCCTTTCCCTGTAGGATTTAAAATTGTCTAATCGTACGCGGGGGAGGCAACTGAAGTATTTCCTCAAACTTTAAGGGGTCAAACATTATCGCCTTCATTGAAATGATGAATCCAAGAATATGACCAGAGGTCATGGAAAATGTACATTTGTGCGGATTCAAGCAGATCTGATAGTAACAACATCATTAAAAAACCAAGTGGAGGTGTAAGATATGTTGGGCTCTTTTCTACGAATGAGTTGTAAGATCATCTAAGTATGCATCCACTATATACTTCAAGTCATGAAAAGAAAACATCATGGCCCATTGGAATGTAGCACCAACATTTTTAAGACCAAAGGGAATATTCTTATAAGCGAAGGTTCCCCAGGGACATATAAAGGTTTTCTTGTGCTGGTCCTCTGGATGAATCTCAATCTAGTTGTAACCGGAAAAATCATCCATAAACGAAAATATTTCACTCCTCGCACACTCGTCTAATATCTTGTCGATGAATGGCGTCGGAAAGTTATCTTTGGGACAAGCCTTATTTAAGTCCAAGAAATCCATGCATACGCGAATTGTACCCTTCTTTTTATCAACCAGAACTCGGTTGGAGACCCATCCATCAAAGGCACGAGGTAGAAGAAGCCTGCATTAAGCATATTTTCCACCTCTTCTTTGATTGTCGCCTCCTTCCTAGGGTTTACAAGTCTCAACTTTTGTTGAACCAACCTTGTGTTTTTGTAGGTTCAAATTTCATGTTGAACTATTCGAGGATCGATGCCAGAAATTTCCTCGTAAGACCATGCAAACACATCTTGAAACTCTTTAAAAAAAATTGTGTACTGAATGATCTTGTCTTGTGAAAATTTTTCTCCAATGAAGACGTTTTCGATGACATCGAGATTCCTAGAGATGTTGATCGGGATCATCTCTGATATATTATCCATGTTTCTTTCGGTGTAGACAGCATGTCCAACCAAGGGATTGACTATCCTATCAACACTTCTAATGATAGATTACTTAAACTTTCCATTCTTTATGTGATCGAGTTCATGGAGAAAATATGATCTGTGATGCATATCCCCTCATGGATTTTCATCTCTGACCATTGTCGCGATAATAGCTTCATATGATGGAAAGACAATGTCTAAATAGTCTTAGGATATTAAATATTTTTTATCCCAAATAGGCTTGGGAAAAAGATCATCCTCCTCTATGACTGAGGGAGTTTGATCTGGGTCTGTTGTGGCTTGTTGAATGGCTTGATAAGAAATTTCAGCTGTAGACAAGGGTTTGACCATCCCATCATGGACTCAACCTTCAACCGAAATAGATGGTGAGGGTAGTGTCCATGGATCATGCGTATACAACATTCTAAACGAAGAGACCCTGTCGATGAAATTCCTAGAGCCCGACTTGTGGAATTTTATCGGAGTGGAACGAACATACGAAATCGTTGCAAAAAAATCAAAAGATCGCATGAGCAAAGGGTACATTCCATAATTGATACTCTTCGTTGCTGCTTGAGATTTTTCAATCCAGAGGATGGTAGTCCCAGGGATATTTTCCACATTAGAAAGTTTGGATGCCACCTTATCAATGGTCACAATTATTCCCTCATGCGGAAATCATATAATCCAAAATATTGTCGAGATGATAGCCATCATGGAATATGTCCAACTTCTTCCTAACAACAGATTATAGTTGAGCGACACATCGACTACTTCAACCTCCATGCAAATAGATTTTCCCCCTAGCGTAACTGGACAAGAAGGAATTATACCATGTGGTTAAAATGATCATCCATCGAAGGTAGTCAAGAGGGTAGGAGAGAGGGTAAGCTCAAGAGAACATATAACTTTCCGACATGACAAGGAAATTACACACGTCGAAGCACCCTCATCAACAATAATTTTATTAACCAAAATATTGTTTCAAATGACACCAATCTAGAAATCTACACGATACGGAAGGTGGGGCCTCACGTTAGTAGCATCAAAATTCATTACAAATTGACTAGAGGAATCAACATCTCCTATGGCAGATAACAACGCAGCATGTTGTGAGGGGAAACTTTGAAGCACCTCCAAAACAAACATTGCATAGGGTGCCTGATACAAACCCTTGACAATCAAATAATTCGGGGAAGATCTCGCATTGGGTTATGTGTTGTCCGTTTATAGACACCCTTAGGTATGCATGACGATGTATCTTTCTCATGATTCTCTATGTGAAGAGGGGCTTGATCTTTTGAATCTTTTGTACCCTTCTCGTTCAACTCTGTATTATCATAATTCTGAGATCTTTTCGATAAATCTACATCCTTTATCCTCAAATGGCTAATAATATTCACTGCTCCTTGATATCCATCATACGGAGGCACACTTGAAGTGCCCCCTTGCGGGTTAAAGTTGGAAGAACCACCCTGCAAATTATTTCCTCGTGGAAAGGGATTATTCAACACAGTAGATTGTTTTTTTTTATTCAACTTTATAATATGTTGGGATTCTTCCATCCTTGGGAACCGATGTGTAATGTGATCCTCATCACAAAGATTGTAAGGAAATTTTACCTTCCTTTTCTCATCTTTGGCCCCCTCAAAATTCTTATCATATTTTTTCTTATTACCCCCACTACCCTTCTTACCTTTTCTTTTCTTCTTCTCTCTGGGTTTTCGAGGACCCTTCGAAGTCTTCATTTTCATAGAATGTATGTAGGAATACTAGGTGGTGGGGCTGGTCCAGCAGAGGTCGAACTAGCCACAGGTTTTTGAATAACAAGTTTTTGCATCTGGCTTGTGTCCATGTCTACGGATTTAGTTTGAGCATAACCCAATATGCCATCAGCATGTGGGTTAGACTTTGGCTTTTCCAAGTCGACAGTAGACTATGGCGCATCTAGCGTAATCTCATGGAGTATGCTCGATTGAGAGTAAATGAGCTCTAGCTATTGCACCCGAAAGATCGCTTGTTCTTCTGAAAAC
Organism: Picea engelmannii; assembly: GCA_009831015.1. Taxonomy (NCBI): domain Eukaryota; kingdom Viridiplantae; phylum Streptophyta; class Pinopsida; order Pinales; family Pinaceae; genus Picea; species Picea engelmannii. The sequence goes on along the minus strand of ML819002.1, from coordinate 169,411 downwards.
ACTCTCGAAGTCGCAACATCCTTCGAAATGTACGGGAATAAAGATTTTAGGAACCATTCAAGGAGAAACTATGGTGGAACCATAAATTTAATAGATCTCTTCCTTCTCCTCCATTCTCGGATATGATTGTAAATGTGTGTGGCCTTATCTTGCTCAAAATTGTCCAACAATTTTTTCATGATGTCGTACCGGACAAGAAGTTGTAAATGGTTTAGGAAAACCATGGCTAAGTCACCAAAAGTTGATTACTTCACCCTTTAAATTTCAATGTACCACTTGGTAGTGCCTACGGTAAGAGTACGATGGAACAAACACAATCAAAGTGAATCGTCATTAAGTGAGTTGGGTGAACAACACAAGTGGAACATTGTTACGTGGTCTTATGGATCCTTGCCACTTTTCCCTTCAAACTCAAGTATGTCTGAAGGTAGTTTGGTTGGGACCGCAATCCAAATAGGGTCATGATGAATGGGATCATTCATCAACTTGGATAAGTCTAGAAAATGAAGTGTTGCTAGAAATGGTATCCTAGGTTGCGTCGTTGACTGATTGGTAGCTTGAAAAGAAGGTCTTGGGTTGAAACTGGCACCATGTTGCAAAAAAGAGTTTGCGGTTGAACCATAGCTTGGGATAAAACCTTGTGGCTCCTAGTTGAATGGAGTAAATCCTCCACCCATCTGGTTTCCAAGAGGAAAATCGAAGTTTCCCCCAACTGACCCCCCATGGAAAGGAAAAAATCTTGGCATGGGGTTAAACTAACCGAGAAAGGGGTTTCCCCTCGTGGAATCCCTTGAGAGGGATTCCACTTGCCTTGGAGAGGGGTACTCCCCAATGACTCCCCTAGAAAATACAAAGGTCCTTTCCAAGGGACGGATTGATCTTGGAAGGGGTTTCCCCCTGCCAACATTGGGAATGTGGTAAAATGATTACTCCTGAACCCACCATAAAGTGTGAATGGGGTCGATGTAGATGACATACTAGAGGATTGAGATCCGCTACCCGTAGGTGTTTCCCAACCCCATGTGAGGTTAGGGCCAGAATATTGGAAAGGTCATCTTCCGACGAATGGGGATAACGGGGGAATGTGACCTTCACCCCAAGAAATGGCTTGGTAAGGAGCTAGAGTGCTCTCTGCATCAACATTCGAAGACTGGGATGTTGGCTGAGAACTAAAAAACGTGTTAAGCATGTCCATTGATGGAATTTTGTATGGAAAAGTGTTCTTTGTTGATGAAAATGATGCAGCAACACTCGAAATTCGAGTGGGACCAACGACCGATGAGGAAATGTTGTTGGTCGATGTGGAGATGGTGGATTGAATCACACCCGTCATTTGGTTTTACATACCAGGAGGAGATATTCCCTTGGTGAATATCGTTGAGGTGAGAGTTGTGTGGGCTCCCGACCCTGACACTAGTGAGTTGTTGTCCATAGTGGTCCAGTGGGGAGGTCTACTATCAGGGAGATCCGATCTAGGAGGTGGAACTTGTACGATTGGAAATGGAAAAGTCCCAAATAACGGAGGATTAAAGTGTGGAGAGAACTCCTCAGCACCAATATCCTCAATGATTTCCTTCTCTAGTTCTGAAGCATTAACTCTTGGAGGATCAAATTTTATGATCTCAGTCTGACCGATCGGTAGAAAATTATCGGACAGATCAAGTCGACGACTTTATGGAGGCGGAGGATAATTATTCCTAACCTCTTCCTTGGGTGGAAGGCATTGAATTATCCTCGATCTTCGGGGAGGTTGATCAACCACTTTGAGTGATCATATATTGGTGACAATCTACTCACCTTCTTAAAGTTGAAATACATTCACCAATGACACCACTACAAATCCTTTAAGGAAAAGAAAAACACAAACAACTCTGTTAAGATTTTGATTCAAGTGGATTAATTCTTGGGACCAAAATAACAACAAAGTGGGATCAGGCCCTTCCAGACGGAGGCACGGGTTGATTAAGTCTCGTGGAACAATGCACGAAGGTATGATAAGTGTTTATCCTGACTTCCACAGATCAGCCTTATCTGGTGCAAGTGTTCTCGCTTCGCGAGGCACCCTCCAATAGTACCGAAATGTGTGATGCAAAATCTACCCCAAGTACTACATCAAACCCATGTAGTCACCTTTTAATGTACCTAGGAGAAACAACTATGGTTACCATCTCGTCGTCGGTGCTTGGGGGTACATGCGACAATCAGGATCGAACATGTGGGTAGGGTAGCAAAGATCGAAGCCTCAGAAGAACTTCCTCTCACAGAGGTATGGGTACGATTGAAACCCCCAATACATGATCTCTCTTCTACGCTTGGTCCATCTCTAGAGGGGAATCTCCTCAGCTATTCCTTATGTGACCTCGTGTTTAACTCATGTGTTAGAGGAGATTTCAGACTAAACCTATACGACAACTGGATTCTTCACTCCCTACTTCAAACACCTATGTTAGTTTAGTGACCTCGGATAAATTTACTCTCCAACCTACATCAAGGCCTTAGCCTAAACTTGTTCATTCACCCTAGAAAAATGAAAGTTTCTAATGGATTTTAGTTAAGCATTTATTTTAATGGGCTTGTTTACTCAGAAAGGGTGTAGATGCAACTTTGGTGATGTTCTGACTGGCTCCAAAAGTAATGCAAAATAAGAACACAATGCAGTTTCTTCAAATGAAAAATGGATGCAACTACGCTTACAAAGAAAACTATTTTCTTTTCAAAGAATACAAAACATTTTTAATGCAATACTTAGGACACCTTGAAATGCACACTACAATTTTCTTTTCATAAACCTAAATGCAAACAAGAATGCAAAACTTGCACAACTAGATTATTTTATTTTTCCAATGAAAGACTATCACTACCAAAGTGTTATGGAAATGTAACTACCTTAATGCTAAATAACTAACTCTTTTATTGTAATGGTGAGAGGCAAGGATTTAAGAAAGGAGATGTAAGAAAACAAACGTATTTTGTTTCTTTTTT
>ML819002.1:144956-166329 GCA_009831015.1 Picea engelmannii | reverse complement strand
ATGCTAACAATTTATTTCATAGTACATCCTTAAAGTTGGCATAAGTAAGCTAGGGCACCTAGATGAATTAGGATTCTAAACCATTAAATTTAATTTTTTTTATTTGTGGATCTAACCCATTTTTACAAATAACTCCAAAAGTGCTCAAATTTATCATTTATCTTTAGTTATTTAGTTCATGTTTGGAAATATATGGCCAAATTCTAGTCTTTCTCTCTCTTCTTCCATTGAAAAGGTTTAATTTGGCCACGTTGGGATGTTTTCATGGTCAATACACCCTAATTGAACAAACTGATTCTCTAGAAGGTGGAACGATCACTCATTAGGCCAAACGCCATTCACTTTGGGCATTTTTTATCATATCTTAATGTCTAGCTGCTAAAGGATATTTTCCAAATCTGAAATTATTCATGGTGAATTTGGCATGTTTATGTGGCATTTCAATGAGAAAAGAACACTTTCAAAATACTCACATAAGCATATGAACACATGGGATATTTAATACTCTATCTCTTTCACACATTTAATAAGGGTTTATAGCTTATGATAATGGTCAAATATATGTCTTGACGTATCATCTTTTAGCACCATTTGAGCATATATATAACATCTTAAATATACCCTTAATCCAATCAAAGTATGAGATTTTATAACGAATTGGATTAAAATGCTAACATTTCACTTCTTGGAGGGCTTATTTGCTACTTTCTGCAGAGTATATGATCTGAATTGAAACACATTTAATAAGGAACTCACCTATGCTTAAACTCTCACTGTTGGTGCAAGATCTCTTGGATAATTATTGCAATTGCTTGTGTTTTCATCACTATTAGTTCTATGAACTATCATTGATATTAAACTAGATTGAATTACAATATTAAATATTGATACGTATATGTTTCTTGAGCATTGTTGACACATGGGATTAAGAAACATTTATAATGTATGGGCTGCCTTGAAACTTGGTCTTTAATAATAAGAACATGTAGAAACTATGCTTGGAATTGTTCATTGTTTAATTATGTTGTATCATTATTTATTAGTTGCAAAAGTGCCCAGGTTAATACACAAGTTTGCATAAACTCGCTAGCATTGGATGACATTTGAATGGTATAAGTGTGTAATTTGTATCTGTTGTCCTGAATAGAGTTAGCATCATGGTCATTTAATTGCGAAATCGTGTTTGATGATAACAATAATACTCTCATGTAATGAATGAATGGTGCAATGCTTCAGTCTCATGGTCATCTTTCATGGTGTAATATATTCAGCACTCTAATAATTCAATGCATAACAACAATAAGTATTGTAACATTATGATTTGGCATTGCATCTAATAAGCACACATTTCCTTGCTGCCATAAAACAGAAATGTTTGGCATATGATCTCTTTGGTATTTGATGAAGATCTCAACATAATGTAATGCTATGCTTTTATGGTCACTGGATAAATAATTCACGACCTATTAGCATCTAATATTCAAGAAGCAAGTTTCATGCTCTTATTCATTATCCAAGCATAACTAAACAAGCACATTTTCCCAAGTAACATATCACTAAAATCTTGTTAAATGTAGTGACAACTTGTATATATTAACATGTTTTACAATTGAAGGTGAGTTATTTATTAATCATCTTATTCAATCTAGTCTAAACAACTCTCATTTGCTACAACAAATTAGGCTAGATAGACCATAGGAATTCCCCCCTAGACTAGGGTAGTTTACTTTCCATGGTCTGAAGTGTGAGGCAAGGCTACCAAGGTGATATTAGGTATATTGTTTTCACTGCATCTAGGCTCTCCCATCGAGTTTAGGATTTTTCTTCTTGGGGTATATTTTGAGTGGTAAGAGTCCCAAAAGTAAATATCTAACCACATGAAGCATCATTTGGGGAAAAATCGCAATGGTATCCATAAGAGTTCAAGTTGATGAGAGATAGGCCCAAATGTGGGGGCAATATGGTCAAAAGTAGTTAAGTATGAAACAAAAGAGGTGAGATTGAGGGGAAAGGTAAGGGATACCACCTATGGGTTGAATCATTAATCAAACGGGGCATTAATATTAGGTTGAGGACCCCATAATAATATGTTTGGACCATGGGAAGGGATACTCAAAGGAGAGATTATTGTAATCTCCTTGTACAAGTGTGTAGGAGCCCTCCATCTCATTCTATAACAATGTGTTTATAGAACTTATGAATTGCAAATTCCATACATTACTTGTAGTAAAAATTGATAGATCAAAGAGAGAATGTAGCTTTTAACTTCATAAGTAAACCCTTAAACTTCAAAGATACGAAAACATTCACCATGAACAACACAATAATATAGACAGAAGAACCCTTAAGGTAGTGTAACACCATCAATTACTACTTATGAAAGGAATCACTCCACAATCCATGCTTGTTATAAAACAATACAATCCAATAAACCTCCAATACAATGACGCTCATGTATTTATACTTTCTCATTAGTATTCCTAGAGGTTTGTGCCAACTACCCCTTATTATTATATTATTTTATTTTAATTACATAGTGGACCTATTTATTAACCATCAACTACCAAGTGGGCCTATTCCATAATTATGGCCACATTACATGCATTATTGTTGAAAACCTCTTACTCCAGTACCTAAATATCTTGTTATCTAATGATTTTCTTACAGCAAATCAAATTAGCAGCTCACAAAACAAAAAAAAACTGTTGAAATATTCAACTCAACAAATCTAGAGGAAGAAAAAACTGGAAACCAAATCATGCACACATAAACACCAATATTTCTGGGTAGATACCCCTGGAAAAATCTCGAAGTAAAAAGCAATGTTGAGAATGATTTTATTATGCTAAAATTAGGGCTCCCGTAACAGAGATAATGGCCCACTAAGATAAATACAACTATAGAAAAACCTAGCAAAGTCTAGTCTATTGTATGGCCCAAATCTACACGATTTTCAAGATGTACACGCCTATCCCTATTGTGTGCTTGTGTATACATTCCTATCTCCACTAGCGCTTGCGTACATGTACGAAAATCCTATACAGAAAGCTTCATACCGTGCAACATTTTCCTGTGGGTTCACCTGATTGAAACCCACTTGTGGCATCCTCTGTTCTTCTTCTCCTTGACCTAATATCTAGATGGAATTTCTTCTCCACCTATACAAGATCTTCTTGAATCACAGTCCTTTGTGATCTAACCTTCTGAGAAAAAGTCCTTCTCTTCTCTAATTAATCTGTCAAGTGTCTTCCTCCTTCACCCTAGCCTTTCTTTTATAATCTAACCCTAATATCCAAAGTGATTAACGGTTGAGATTACTTCTCACCTCAATTGATATTAATGGCTAAGATTACATGCTGATTACTTTTATCATTTTCCTTAAATAACTCAATTAATTAAATAAGTGATTAATAAAAGCACTTTACTTTAATAATTCCTTTAGCTAAAGTAAAGTTATCAAGATAGAAGGCTTTGGACGACTTCTGCGTGCTATTCACCAAGCCTATGTGGAAATACATGTTTGATGCTACATGAATCAACACTCCCTCTTAGCGAGGAAGGTTTTTCCCAAAGAGCCACCTGGAACTATTTCTCCCTTTGATCCTGGCACAATGTCGAACACATCATCCTTCCCACTAGAATCCCTCCAGCCCTGTTGGTCAGCTACTTCCTGAACAGTGGAATTCATGGAATCGATGATGCCACAAATTTTGGAAACTTCATCGAAGGCCTTCACTCCTTCAATGTGCTCCTAGAAGCCTCCTTCTAATTTGAAAATCTTTAGATGTCAAATTAATCTTTAAACACACATTAACATCTAGCTTGATTCATAAATTATGATCATCTTGACTATTTGCAAAAACACATTTGAATCCCATTACTTATCCAAAACTTCATTACATGATGATTAACTTGTGGAAAAATGAGAGATAACATAGTAGAAAATAAAAGAACAAAGAAGAAAAAAGTTGATAATGGAGTTCACCCCTCCTGGGCTACATCTCTAGGTCCACTTCCAAACAGTGAGACCGCTCTATTAATGCTCAAATGTTTGATACAATGATGACTTACAATGGAAAATTTGAAGACACCCTTCAATTTTGTTTCGCAACCCAGAAACAAAGGTCACCACTGAATTCCTCTCGAAATTCTGAGAAGAACGAGTATAATTACTCAACTATGTTTTGAACAAGTGCCCAAATACCCCATTCAGCATGAAATTCAATTTAATAGAACTCACTCCGAGTTCTTGGCATGAAAATTAATGTCAAAATGAACTCACTCCGAGTTCTTGACACTAACCAGCCAGTAGCACAAATGGTCAAGTGCTTGGTTTATATAAGGGAAGGTCGAACCCCACCTAACTCCCTATATGCTCAGATGGAATTTAAATTAAACATAAATATAAAATTCAAGTGGGTGTTAATAAAGAGAACCATATGGCACAACGGTCGGAGTTCTTTTGTTAAAGAATTGTTCGTTGGCACGGAGGTCGTGGGGTCGACCCCGGCAAATGCCCATTTGTGGCATATTACATTTAATATGAACTTAAATATTTAACCATGGAATGGTATATTCGATGAAGTGGTTATCCAGATTGGTTAGTAGTTGGTTTGTTGAACCATAGGTCTTAGGTTCGATTCCCTTTCAAGCCAACAAAATTTTGGATGCTCCTTATCCAACCCAAACAATCTGAAGGTGTCATGTGTCATGTTCTAATTGGTCCACATCATCACCACATAACCTATACAGTCACCTTCCTATAGCAAGTGACATATCACTATTGTACCTACCATGTCATCACCGTACCTGTCATGTCAACCCCGTACATGCCATGTGTCATCCATACTTCCAACTGTCAACATGTTGTACCGTCACGTGTCATCCTTGCAATGATGCCATGTGTCATATGTACAGTCCACATCATCCTTTCATACTACCGTGTTTCATCACTTCATTGACTCCACCTGGTATCTATACAGTGTCTGTACAGTCCACGTGTTGTCTTCTGGGGCTTCCACGTGTCTTTCCCTGTTTGACTTTTTGCCTGTTGGTCAAGATATTCAAAACATCATAACTTATTCATACGATGTTTATTTGAAATCGTTCAAATTGTGTTGGAAATATCTCGTCAAGATCTATGAAATGAAGTCATTTTCATCATCATTTGAGACAATAAATTTTTTAGCGTTTTGGATACTCCTAGATAGCACCTCCCCACTAAAAAACTTTTGGACCTTCAAAAGTATGGATTACTCAAAAACTTAGTGATGATAAAGCTTCCCCTGGTCTCTATCCAGTTGGATAAAATTAACTTCAACTAATCTTCATCCTAGCACTAATATCCATCTCGGAACTCCATCTTGAATCTCCATCTTGAACTTCCATCTTGGATCTCCATCTTGGATCTGATCTTCATCTTGGAACTCCATCTTGAATCTCCATATTGAACTCTCATCTTAGATCCCCATCTTGGATCTCCATCGTGGAACTTTGTCTTAGATATTCATCTTGGAACTCCATCTTGAACTTCCATCTTGGATCGTCATCTTGGATCTTCATCTTGGAACTGCATCTTGAATCCCTATCTTGAACTTCCACCTTGGATCGCCATCTTGGATCTCTATCTTGGAACTCCATCTTGGATATTCATCTTGGACCTCCATATTGAATCTCCATCTTGAACTTCCATCTTGGAACTCCATATTGGATCTTCATCTTGATCCTCCATATTGAACATCCATCTTGGATCTCCATATTGGAACTACATCTTGGATATTCATCTTGGACCTCCATATTGGATCGCCATTTTGGATCTCCATCTTGGAACCTCATCTTGGAACTTCATCTTGGATATTCATCTTGGATACGAATTTGATCTCCATATTGGACTTGATCATTCTGGTGTTGGCCATGTCATGGTACATCTTGGCTTCACTATTGTTGTACTGCTTGATATATCTATTGGAACCTCATAATGAAATTCATGTTCATTTTCTTCACTTGCTTCCCTAAAAGAAAAATCCAGACATGTTTTCCCAAGAAACTATATTGTTTGACTTACTTCTTTACAAGGCATTGAGAATACATATTACATGAACATGGCATTTACATAACATATTTTATGATGTACATATCATAAATCATACATTTAACATGGAATTTAATCAACATCCACCTATACTTATTTCTCTCTTTTAATAAGTATTTTACCTCCTTACTTTGTATGAAGAAGATTATTTCCACCCTACTTTACAATAATGGAAACATAATTTAGAAGGACTACATATGCATGCTAACTTTGCTATTTACAAATGATAAACATTGATGTGCCATTTTAGGCTACTTCCCCAAAATGGTATATTCCTCTGATACCTATCCAGGGAAGGGATAGGTGGGATTATTCATTTTATAGTACTAGAAGGAGCCTCACAACTATCTGTCTTTGACACTGTCTCTGAAATTGTCTTTGACTCTGAATCCAAGAACCCACTAGATCCAATTATAAGTTGTCCAAGCAACATATATAATCTCTCATTTCTTACACCAAGCACTATTGTTGTGTCCTGAGTATATTTCTCTGAATATATGAGTACATGTCCATGGTGGAATGGAACTCCATATCCCTCATTTTCGAAAGATGATACTGAGAGAAAATTCGATTTCAATTCTAGAACAAAAAAACATTTTTTCTATCCCCAGAAATCCTCCTGGCTCGAGTTGGAATCTCACATATCCAACTCCCTTCACTACATGTGTGGTATTGTTCCCATATCCCACATAGAAGTATGAGTATATTTCTAAAAATCTAGGCAATACTAACCTCATCCATGAGATGAACCAATGTCCACAAACCATATTGCCTCAATGTCTTCATACACTATACTACTAAGACAAGTCACCAAAAAGAATTCCTTCTCAAATTTTTCAACAACATTATCAACTCCAACTGAGGCTACTACATGTATCCTTGTAAGTTTTCTCACATCTTCATGGTTTTGCTTCAGACGAAGTTGTGGATGAATTGTCCAACATTTCTCAATCCAATGACCACTCATACTACAATGAGTGAAAAATATTGTGTTCATATCCTAGAATCACAATCCTTTCTTGCCATTTCCCCTATTCTTATTTGGGAATGAACTTTTCTTCTTGCCTCCTTCTTGGATGAATTATTCTACAAGGATTGTCTCGTCTAACATTTTTCCATACAATGGTTATTAAATTCACATAAAACACATGGATACATAGACCATAAGTTTGGTGTTATTGGACCATTATTTCCATGATTAAAGAAAGCATTGGAATAATTACCAAACCTTTTAGGACCACCCTTTATTCCAGCCCCACAAGTGGAAAATGTCTTCATTCCTTCCTCAAAATTATCACCTCTTATTGGAGATGCTTTGCATTTGATGCCTTTCCCAAGGCTGGAAGGGTGTTATGGTAGAAATAACGACTTCTGAATTATATGAACCTCTTCAATTGAAGCTTCCCTTACTTCAGTTATATTAGAGAATTCTCCATCTCCTTCTTTACCATATCCCAATCCTTCATAATGAGGTCTTCCCTCAATCTGGATGGGATTAGTCATTCTTTGGCCATTGATGCAAAGACCTTTTCCATCATATCCCATCTTGGTTAGTAGCTTAAATACAATACCATAAGTATGCTCCTTAAATTCATTCAAAGACTCATTTTCACCTTGATGGAAAGAAAAAGAACATGATGGATCATTTTCATGGCATACCAACCAGTCTTGAAGCTCTTGCTTCTCATCCTCGAGGTATTGTAGTTGCATTCTCAATTCAAAGTTCTCCTTCTGAATCTGTCAAATCATGTCTTTTTGAAGCCTTAATTTCATTAGAGATTTACTCATGGTGCCCCTTTGCAACAAAGAGATTTGTGCTCTCAAACAAGGAGTCTTCAAGCATGCCCTCATCTAGCTTGAATTTTGGCCTCATAAACATTCATTTGCAAATATATGTCAAACTAGCTATGATACCAACTTGATTTGAAAATCCTTAGATGTCAAATTACTCTTTAAACACACATCAACATCTAAACCGATTCATAAATTATGATCATCTTGACTATTTACAAAAACACATGTGAATCCCCTTACTTATCCAAAACTTCATTAACTTATGATTAACTTGTGGAAAAATGAGAGATAACACAACAGAAAATAAAAAAACAAAGAAGACAAGAGTTGATAACAGATTTCACCCCTCTTGGGCTACATCTCTAGGTCCACTTCCAAATAGTGAGACCATTCTATTAATGCTCAAATGCTTGGTATAATGATGACTTACAATGGAAAATTTGAAGACAGCCTTCAATTTTGTTTCTCAAACCTAGAAATAGAGGTCACCACTAAATTCCTCTTGAAATTCTGAGAAGAACGAGTATAAGCTCGACCATGTTTTGAACAAGTTCCCAAAGACCCCCTTTGGCATGAACTTTGAGACAATAGAACTCACTCTGAGTTCTTGGCACGAAAATTGATGTCAAAATGAACTCACTCTGATTTCTTGACAGCAACCAACCTATAGCACAATTGGTTGTGTGCTTGGTTTATATAGGGGAAGGTTAGGGGGGTCGAACCCCATTTGACTCCCTATATGCTCGGATGGAATTTAACTTAAACATAAATATAAAATTCTCATGGGTGCACGACATATGGCACAACGGTCGGAGTTCTAGTGTTAAAGCATTAGTCATTGGCCTGGAGGTCATGGGGTTGACCATGGTCAATGCCCATTTGTGGCATATTACATTTAATATGAACTTAAATATTAAACATGGAATGGTATATTCGATGAAGTGGTTAGCCAGATTGGTTAGTAGTTGGTTTGTTGAATCCGAGGTCTCGGGTTTGATTCCCTTCCGAGCCAACAAAATTTTGGATTCTCGTTATCCAACCCAACCAATCGAAAGGTGCCACGTGTAACCCTCTAATTGTTCCACATCACCACCACGTAACTTGTACAATCACCTTCTTGCATTAGCTACCACGTCACTTCCATACCTACCACGTCATGATCGTACCTACCATGTCAGCACCGTACCTTCCATGTGTTGTTCGTATTTCCACTTGTCAACATGTCATACTACCACATTTCATCCTTGCAATGATTCCATGTGTCATTCATACATTCCATGTCATCCTTTTGTACTTCCACATGTCATCCTTTCATTTATTCCATGTGGCACCCATACAGTTTATGTACAGTCCATTGTCATCTTATGTGTTTGCCACATGTCTTGGCCTATTTGACTTTATGCATGTTCGTCATACGACGTTAGTTTGAGGCCATTCAAATTGTGTTGGAAATCTCTCGTCAAACTCTACACAATGAATTAAATTCCATCTACATTTGATACAATCAATGTTTGAGTGTTCTAGATCCTCCTGGATCACTTGCTCCTGAGCACCCATTAATGTCATCACTTACCAACTCGATCTCTTGACAGGACTGGAAGGGGATAACTCCCTCTTTCCATCTGAAGGTTTACTCCCCACACTAGAGGTCTATGAACTATGCTTATCTTATGTTTTTCACCCTTCATAGCCTCCTTCTCCTTGTCCTCTTCCACATATATCCATTCATGATTTGAGATCCCCTTGGATCCTCTTATAGGTTGGCCTATAAACCTGTATAACCTAACCTCTCTGACACCAATATTGATTGTTGTGTCAGGTCTATCTCCCTCTGTACATTTAAGTACTTACCCTCTCTGAAAATTAACGAAAAAACCCTTGTCCTCCAAAACTGAAACTGAGAGCAAGTTATTCTTCAGTTATGGTACATACAACAAATTTTCCACCTCCAAAAATCCTTCTGACTCCCGCTGGAACCTCATTTTCCCAACTCCCTCTACACCACACTTGGAAAGAATGTCAAGCTCCACATGGAGATTTGAGTATGTCTTTGAACAAATGGTGAACAAATCATGTGTCATCGTCATATAACGAGAAGCACCATTGTCCAAGTACCAAGAACTCCTTGAGTTGGTGTTGGTAGAGAAGCATGAGAACATTGAGAATTCCTTCTCAAAAGTTTTTTCAAACTCATCTAGTTATGTCTCTATTGATGTTGTTGTCTGCATCTTCCCTTGCCCCTTCTTGTTCGGACACTATGATGGAGAGTGCCCATACTTGTGGCATGTGAAGCACTTGATTTTACTCAAGTCCTTCTTACGTGGTTGTGAGGTTGACTCCTCATTGTTACCCTTGGAACCCTTTCTTTTTCCCTTTCTTGTCTTACTAACAAGGGTCAGGTTCTCCTCCTCCTCTTCATATCCATCCTTTCCTACTTTATACTCCTCTCGAGTCTCTTCCTAGATGCAATCATCTCAAAGTCTCTGCCAATCTTGGAGTTTCTCCCAAGTGCATACTCCCTTCACAAATGGTTCCCAAGACTTAAGAAGACCATTCAATACCACATTCACAAGCTCTGTGTCCTCTTGTTTCTCCCCTATGGCTGCAAGTTTGTCATGCACCTATGTGATCCTCATGAAATAGCCGATAACATTATCAGATATAAACATTTGCACCAATCTGAGTCTTTTCCTTAATACCATCTTCATATTCATGTTCTTTCTCTGGAATAAACTTACCAAGGCATTAAACATTTGTTTGGTTGTGTTCTTCTCAGATAGGTGAGGAATTAAATGATCCTTCACCAAATCCAGGAGGACCCTCTCTTCTTTGATCTTTTTCTTGTTTTGAGCTTCCAAAGCTATCAAATATGTTGGTGGAGTAACTACTTTTTCCACTAACTCCCAAAGGTCATAATCCTTCAATGCCAAAATTACTATTTATTTCCAAGATAGGAAGTTGGATGTTCCATCCAATCTATCTTCAACTCTCAACGATGTTATTTCCATCCCTAAGACCTGATAAATTTCCCTGGATATAACGTGTTGCTAGAAACTTCCCCTGTAATATCCTGGAAAACCCTATACATGCATGTCACAACTAAATCCCCACGTATGTATGTATCTGTGCTTACCGCTACCCACGTATGTACACACCTATGCTTACTTCTACCCATGTACATGCACTTGTTTCTAAAGAGACCCACATATATACGCACATGTCCCTTCTGTAACCACATTTACAGCCCCATAAACCTGCAAAACCCTAGTTTTGCCTCAGTACAACTGTTCCCCTTAAATATGTCCTTCGATTTATTCATGTTGGTTATGTATTTGCTAATATCTCGTGCATATATGATAGATATGTTATCAACTGCTATGGATCTAAGATCTGGCTTCCCTTCAGAGCATGTGCTCGGATACCATGTTGAAAACCTCTTGCTCCAACACCTAGGTATCTTGTTATCTAGTGATTTCTTTACTGCAAATCAGATTAGCATCTTATAAAACAAAAATGCATTGATGAAATATTCAACTCAATAAATCTAGCAGAAGAAAAAATTGGAAACCAAATCATGCACACATAAACACGAATATTTTTGGGTAGATACCCCTAGAAAAAACCTAGAGGGAAAACCAATGTTGAGAATTATTTTATTATGCTAAAATCAGGGCTCCCATAATAGGGATAATGGCCCACTGAGAGAAATACAACTGTAGACAAACCTAGAAAAGTATGGTCTATTGTATGGCCCAAAACTGCACTCTTTTTTAGATGTAAGTGTCTATCCCTACTGTGTACCTGTGTATATGTGTATGTACCCATTGGCGCCCACATACATGTACAAAAATCATGTACGTAAAGCTTCATATGGAACAACACTTTCCTGTGGGTTTGCCTGACTGAAACCCACTTGTGATAGCCTCTCTTCTCTCTTCTCCTTGACCTGATCTCTAGATGGAAGTCTTTATCCACCTATCCAATATCTCCTTGAATCAGAATCCTTCATGATCCAACCTTCTGAGCAAAAGTCCTTCTCTTCTATGATTAATCTCGAAGTGTCTTCCTCTTTCACCCTAGCCTTGATTTTATAATATTTAGTTATAATCTAACCCTAATCTCCAAAGTGATTAACGGTTGAGATTAATTCTCACCTCACTTGAGATTAATGGTTAAGATTACATGCTAATTAATTTTAGCATTTTCTTTAAATAACTTAATTAATTAATTAAAGAACTTTACTTTAATTATTCCTTTAACTAAAGTGAATATACCAAGATAGAAGTCTTTGGATGACTTATGCATGCTAGACACCAAGCCTATGCAGAAATACTTGTCTTATTCTACATGCATCAGAAATTATCCCTTTGGGATAGGTACCCCATATTATCCTCCCTAGGTACAATACATTCCATCCCCATTTGCATGTTTCATCCCCGAAACTTGGGAAGAAGCCATATAACATGACCTACTAAGAAATCTAGTCAATTGGTACTATGCACAAACATCCATGCATCCTAGTGAAGTGTGGACATGGGGTCCAACTATGGTCTTTCCTCCTTGATATTGACTTTGGTTTCTCCTTGGGATCCATGTTTCATCATGCTACTATGATCTCTCCTTGCATTACTTTTAGTCCTCCATGTGCCTCCATGCTAGTTGTCTTTATGGTTCCATGTTAATCCATAGTTAGTTTGTTGATGCTCATGCCCTCACCTTGACGATTGTTGATTCTCTAAGTGGTGGGGATGGAAATATACAACAAACTTAGCTATAAGTTCTTCTTTCTTTATCTCTTCAATGTGGTTCTTTAGCTTCTTATTCATTTTTATGCCCTTATTGGGGCTTTTCTTTATGTTCTTTTGTAAGCTCTTATTCTAATTCAACTCTGGAATCTTCACCTGATATGTCATTAGGTATTGCAATTAGTTCTCCTGGAAGGACTTCTTCATGTTCATCCTTGGGCCCTTCCTATTTAATAAGAGAAATATCCTACAATGTAATTTTCGTTTTCATGTACCAAAGCTTCAAAAACATCTTTTTCACATTACTATTAACTATACCAACTGAGTCCATCCAAGGATATCCCAAAACAATATCCACATCATCCATATATTATATAGCATAAAAATATTAATGTGACACATATTTGTCCATGGTAATCTTCAAAACTTTAAAAATTTTAATATTTTCACTCTCAACCTATGTGGTTTGAATATTCTTTCTGGAAACTCGTAGTCTTTTAACCAAGTTAACATTGATGAAATTATGTTTTCAACTAGGGTTAATAGAAACAATGACCTTCTCTTGTTGAATAGATGCATGAACTTGTAATATAATGTTTTCATATGAAAATAAATATCGTGTGTTCTTCTTATCCTTCTTCACAACATGAGACCACCTGTCTAAACATACATTTTCATATTCTTCATCTGAAAGTGGATTCATCTTTTCATAGTTAAGTGAATTCCACTAGATGGTGGCATCGCCTCTTAAATTAGTACTTACCAAATATATCCATATCTTTCCCTATAACAATTCCACATCTTTTATTTATTCTTAAATACTAGGACTGTCATCCTTGTCCATAAAAAACGTTTTGCTATGAAAACCCAAAAATATAATTAGGGCTTTGAAAAAAATCACGTACTTTTCAAAGAGATCCTTTATGTAGTCAGGGTTTAAGGTGGTTAATGTAAATTGATCACAACTTTTGTGATACTTCATGGATTGGCTATTACGACCACAATTATGAAATTCCATGGCCACGCTAAATCTAGTGGCACTAGTTTGACTAAAATTTGTGTAGTCTATCAAAACATATCCAACCCGCAAACTGCACGACTCTCACAAAAAAAACCCTAAAAGTTGTTGATTTTAAATCAGCGACAACTCCACTTCCCAAAATCTTTTTTGGACAATTTATTCCATGATCTTGGGTATTTTTTCAAGAGGAATTTATATCTCCCACTGGTTTCTTCAAATTTTGCACAATTTTTTTCAAAAATTGACCTAAATGTTGTCATCCTCTTTTTTCCTTCAAAAAAAATTGCAAAAAAAAAATCTAAGATATGTCCTTGCAGGGGAACAATTATAAATCTTAGGGAAAAGAAAAAAAATATTCTAATATATGTATAACACCAAAAATATAAAAATCATCATTGAGTAAAAATAAGGGAAGGCCAAAGGATGATGGAAAAACAATTTAATGTGAAATGTAAAAGGTGGCTAGTCTTACTCTATCACATGGAATAAAAGGCATTTTGACATTGCAAAGAATTGAATGTGAAATGTAAAAGGTGGTTGGTCTTACTCCATCACATGGAATAAAAGGTAGTTTGACATTGCAAAGATTGGATTAGTTACTTTAAATATGTTTCCACATTAATGTGTAATGTGAAAGGTTGCAACTCTTACTCCATTACATAGAACAAAAGGTGTTTTACATTGAAAATATTAGATTAGTTACTTTAAATATGTTGTGTGCTCTTAATTTGTGATTCAAATGCTCCAGCATGATTGATTTATAACCAATTTCACTCACTAATAATGGGTGGAATTGAATAAAACTCTCTAGACAAAAAATATTAGTTATGGTCCACTCATTTCAAACTAGATGTGAGTTAACTTCAAGGTGCTTGTGAGATATGGAATCCATGTAGTCATCAATAGAGAAATGTTCCTTAAATTGTAACCTATTAAGTAATTTATCATTTATTTTCTCCTTATACAATTTTCTTTTTTTTCTTAAGGTAAAATTTTAAAGATTTCTAAATATATGTAAATGTAACATTTACATGTATATTTAGAAAGCACTGCTTATGTAAAAGTAATATATCTAACACATCCATCCAATTGTCAAAGGTAGGACAATAAAAAGAATTTCCCAATCCTTAATGCCTATAAATAAGAAAAATGTTAGGGACCTAACCTCCCTAACCCCTCACGTAGGTAGAATAATATTGTTGTAGGGATTTTGAGCCCTACAGGAGCTGACCTCCCTTAGGTTATTCCTATACCGAAGACAAAGATAGAGGTGTAATCTATGGAAAATCCAAGATCTGATCTATATGCAAAAGGAAACTATGAGTATTTATAATGAGGAAGCATACCTGATTTCCGAAGGTTGTCCATGCACACTCCTGGTTGGTTTCTTGTGCGAAGGTTTTTTCTTCTCTGAGAGACAGCGTTCTACACACAATAAAACAAGATAATTTCCAAGATCAAAGTAGATGGATACAAATCAATGACAAATCTACTAATATATTATAACACATAACTTTATTAAGTTTATACAAATGAATATATGCAAGCAAATAGAAAATTGAATAGACGGAAAAAGTTGGTACACCTTTTATTAATTATTGAAACAACATTACAACTTACAAATGGAGAAGTTGATGCAACAATTTATTTCCAAGTTCCTTGCCCAAATCTGGTAGCCAAAGTAGTAGCATAAGATTTTTATCTCTTTCCTCCTTCTTCCCATGAGAATGACTTGGTTTTTATAGGGATTTAGGGATAAGTCCATATGGTTATTAGGATAATATCGTGGAGTTCATAATGGAATCCTTCTTGAGGCTAAACAACGAGAAATTAGTGGGGAGGTCTCATCCATTGTAACCAAATCCAAAAATGGGAGTTTCTAGGCTTGGTCGCTCCCTAAACACACAAATAGAGCGCTCGATCACTCCCTGGTAGGCCAGGAAGAGAGACCAACCCTTTTGGTCACACCCTTAATGAAGGAAAAGAGAGACCAGTTGGGAATTAGGATGGAAACTCAAGGAAGAAGTGGTGAAAGTTGTTGAATTGGATAGGTGACCTCTAGGAGATGATAGCTCAATGGTTAGGAGGTTAATAACTCTATAACAGATGCCCCCTAAAGTTTGATATCACAAGAGGTGTCTGATGACCGAAATGCTTTACCAATAAAAGTCACAGAGCTTTGGGCAAAGGAAACTTGGAAGAGAGAATTGTCAGTTCTATAGAAAAAACATCCCCGAGGCAGGCATACCCATACTCAGTAAGAGAGACAAGAGCATAGCCGCCATAATTACACTGCGGATCCATGCATGACGCGACTTACTAGGGCATGGCCACGTTAACATACAAGGTATATCCATGCAAGACATAAGTGAAATCATAGCCACGACCAAGTACAAATGTGGATCTATGTCACATCATACAAATCAATGAGATGAATCAAGAACTGAGCATTCTGTGAAGTGCTCATGAATATTCTCCAGCACATCTTGGGAAAGAATATCATCGAAAACGAGCATGATGTTTCCCAAGGTCTTCGTCCTACATCTGGAGGGTATTAATCTACGACATGTGAATCAATGAACTGAAATCGAGCATGGTAGAAACCGTCTGATTATCGGTCATTAATGGATATTGTTAACATACAAGGGGGAATCCACCGATGATAATGATGGAACCCAATATACCGAGTGCAATCTACAAAGTGAGAATAAAGGAGCTGACATCGAACACTCATAGATTCATTCAACAAGAGCCAATAATGTGATCCCACTATTGAAATGCAAGGAGACCTATCACTGATATCTACAAGTCCCAGGGTACTAACGGGTTTCTAGATTTCAATACTGGATAATGAGTTGTAGTCAACAGGGTGAAATCCATCGAAGGAGGGACTTGATGTATCCCCCATCAATCGACGTGAAAAATGTAAGGATAGATGGTTTGAATATCATAATAATGGAGCAAAACTGACACAGGGATGGCTAAAAAAAAGAGGAAAAAATAGACGGCAGGTGGCTGACACAGGGAAACTTCCCTTGAACAAGTATGCATGACAAATGGCTTGACTCGACAACATTAACTTAAATGAATACCATAATAATTGGTCATGGACCTATGAGTGTAACGTGACACAATGATGGAAATGGTAGTTAATGAAAGTAAATGGATGAACCGACTGTTGTATGTGATTATAGAACATGTGCTTTGTTCAAGGGCAACTCAAAGTAGTGAAAGCTGCCAAATAATGAAGATAACAAGATGGAAAAACCCTTTAAAAATTCCCCACAATGATTGGTGAGTACCTCTTTCTATTTTTATGAGATGGAGGACGATAACAAATGCTCGATATAGCTCATATGGTGATGAGTCCCTTGACATATTATTAATGAACCTGAGGAAGGATGGGTTTGGTCCCATGTGTAGGTCCTTCGATGTAAAGTTTAACGAGTCCAAAGAAGGTAAAATTGATGGTATTTTCATGTTTAGAGAGTCTGAAAAGGTCATAAAGAAAACTCCATAAGGAACTTTTTTGTAAAATTACTCTCTGGGTCTGAAAAAATATAAAACAATACCTAGGAGAACTCTCCTAACCAAGAGAGCTAAGGTGTTCCTTTTTCGTAAGCAGACTGGTGAGACTGAAAAATGGATCTCTTAACAGACATGATTTCTAATTTGACTTAATGAGCGTGAAAGACAACAAGATCGCTCGACAATCTTTTCATTTTTAACAAGTTCGAAAAGAGCTTAAAGAGTTCTCCATGATGAGGTCCTTTTTCGTAAGTAGTTCGTCTGGCCCGAAAAAGCAGTAAACATATACCAGGTGGACATATTTTCAAATCCATTGAAAAAGTGTGAAAAGACAAGCATACTCAGTGATCTTTTCTTATTTAAGGAGTCTAGAAAGAGATAAAAGAAAACTTCGTAGAATGGTTCCATAGTTTATATTGGTACTGTTCCTGAAAAAAATAGATTAGTATGTGGTTCCAAAAAATAAATGTCCCCAAAAAAATGAAGAAAGGGAGCTATATCTAGTGTGAAAAGGGTGAAAACGAAGCTCTATGTAGAGTAAAAAGAGAGTTTTTACCTCATTTTAACTATTTACCCTTGTGAGAATTTGAAGATCCCTTTTCTTGATGATTTTTGGAGCAGCGATTGCAAAGATTGGAGCCACAAATATTGCATCCTTCAGATACTAGGTAAGAGATCAGATACCAACTTAGAAAACCCACTTTTTAGTTTTTCATTTAATTAAATTTTGTGTTTGGGGAAAGCCTCGAATTTTTGAAGAGTGTGTGGTCACCCCTAGGGCTCTTGGGAAGAGTGACCAAACTGTTTGGTCGCTTTCTGTTGTGCAAGAGACAGCGATCGGTCATGACTTAATTGTCTGGTCTCTTTGTGTTATGAAATATAGAGGGACTGGTCACAACCAAGAAATATCCTAAGGGCGACCAATCAATATTGTCGCTCTGTGTGCCAAATAGGGGGGCGACTGAGGGAATTTTGGCCATTTTTGCAAAATATTTGATGAATTTGCCTTTATGATTGGGTTCTACTAGGATTTTGTGGTGTCTTTGGAAAGTGTGGGCACAATGTTGGAGTGGAGGGAACTTGAGCATGATGATTTAAATGAAAATGTTTCTATGGATGATCCTCCCACTCTTGATGCTTTGTGAAACTATGGGTTGTTAAAGTTTTTCTTGTGTCAAAGCATGCGGGCCCAGCCGGCTATGTTACAGACTTTGGTGAATATGTGGGAACCTGAAAGGAAACACTTCATTGTACAAGATCAAGTATTGACACTATAAATGGAAGATATGTACTTCCTAACGGGATTGTCTCGACATGGGGCTATAGTAGTATTGGTGGGTGGAAAAAGGGGAGGCGCATAAGAGAAGCAATAAGATGTTGATTGGTCAGGTAATGGACCTTACTTTGCGCACCGTTATGTTCACCATTACGTGGGAAACAAAAAGTACCGTGCCTCACTTGGCTTCAAGGAGCCGGGTGGATTATGCGGTGATGTGTTTATCCCCCATAGTGTACAATTGGTGTGCAGCGGTTCTGGCAAATATGAAGGATGAATTAACCAAGTGTAGGTTGGGACATCATAAACAATTTTTCTATGGGTCCATATTCTTATCTTTCTTCTTTGAGTGGGTTCCTACATCGTGTCCATGGGATTTGGTGCCAGAGGCTGGAGTCAAGGATACGATAATGAAGAAATGGATAGATATGCTTTCATGTCTCGGGGGGGGTGGGCACAGTTTCAGTTTGATGCCAAATTTTTTCGATGGTGGAACCGAAAGATAAATTCGCACTGTTTTTGGGAACTTTTAAGAATATTATGCATTTTTTTGTGATTTTGTTATATATAGATGTTTTCGTGTGTAATATAACATATTGTTCTTAATTTTTAGATTGTACACCAGTCGGTTTTGTAGGCATGTCCTCGTTGCATAGACGAGGAGAGAAACTCGGTGTTGACGGAG
The DNA here is from genome assembly GCA_009831015.1 of Picea engelmannii. Classification (NCBI taxonomy): domain Eukaryota; kingdom Viridiplantae; phylum Streptophyta; class Pinopsida; order Pinales; family Pinaceae; genus Picea; species Picea engelmannii. The sequence goes on along the minus strand of ML819002.1, from coordinate 147,189 downwards.
GAAAACTTGGTGGAGGAGATGATGTAGAGTTGTTAGAGGATATCAAGGAAAATCTCGAGCGTTTGACTATTGGGATCTCAGTGCCACATATGGATGACATGCCTCTACATATGCAGAGGCATGTAGTGGGTGTGGGGAATCGATTTGGGTGTCTTCTGCGGAAGTTCGCGAGAGCTATCATTTGCTATAATGACTATAGGGCCCCTCGTAATAATTAGTGCTTTTTTAGTTTGATGGAATTTCATGCATATCTAGTTTGTGGATGTATGGGTGGATAGCCCAATTTTGTTATGTTATACTAGTTTTGGATATTTTTGAACACACCTTATATATATATGGACATATTTCTTTTTTATTTATGCTTATGTGTATGCGATGAATGATGTGTATAATGATTTATACAATGAATGTTGAATGTGGTGTTTTTTAATGAAGTAGATGCCAATTCAATATAAAATTTGCTAGTGAGTCATTGAAAGAATTGAATTGTCTTGGTATATGTTCATAAGAGATAAAATGAAACAATCATTCCAAGATTCGTACCCTCAAATATTTTCAAAAAATGATAGGATGTCGAATAGAATAAGTCGAGTTGAGTTGTGAAATGACGAGTTTAGAATATAAGCGCATTATCAAGTGGCGTATGCACAAAGCGGATGCTTCAGTCAGAAGTTCAATGACAACACTGTATTCCACAACATTGTTTGTTTCAGGGCCGAGATATATGCCCCCAGATATTACTACGTCGTTGGTGGGTGAAATTATTATCGAGGAAGCAGAAGCGATATTCCAAGAGGTGAGACTATCTGCATTCGCATATCCAAAATAGGGTGAGGGAAACGACGACATCTACAACTCAAGCATTAAGAAGGATAAATAAATTGACAAATAATGTCACACAAAGGGAAAACAAAATCAACCATATCACACTATAATACATATGGTACATAAGCACTAGATAGCGCAAGGCTTATGCATGGTACTTTTTCAAATGGAGCCCATTGCGGGGCTCCGATATCAAATTTCCTTGATAATATGATAGCTCATAGGATCTTGTTTTAAGAACTTGTTTAATTATATAGGGGCCATTCCATAAGGGTTCTAACTTTCTCACACCTAACTTGTCACGGTCTTGGTTGTAGACCAAAACTAAATCGCCTTTCAAGAAGGTTTGAAGGCATATTTTTTTATCATATTGGTGTTTGACGTGCTTTTGGCGAGACTCATTGGCCATGATGGATCTGCAACGTCACTCATCGAGGTGGGATAAACATAGGAGATGTTCTTATTTGGTATAATTGTCAATCAAGATTTCGACAACTAGCTTGAGGGAAGGGATTTCACATTCGATGGGAAAAAATTCCTCTAAGACATAAATGAGTTGGAATGGTATGAAGTCGGTGGTAGTTTTGGCAGAGGTCCGATATGCCCACAAGGTAGGAAATATCATTAAATTCCAATTGGTTTTATATTTTACTATCATTCTCTGGAGCATTGTTTTGAGTACCTTATTGATGGACTCGACTTGACCATTTTTTTGAGGATAATAGGGAGATGAGTGTTCTTGGTCAAAATGAAACAAAGTAGATAATTTTGTCATCACTTTATTTCACATTCGATGGGAAAAAATTCCTCTAAGACATAAATGAGTTGGAATGGTATGAAGTCGGTGGTAGTTTTGGCAGAGGTCCGATATGCCCACAAGGTAGGGAATATCATTAAATTCCAATTGGTTTTATATTTTCCTATCATTCTCTGGAGCATTGTTTTGAGTACCTTATTGATGGACTTGACTTGACCATTTTTTTGAGGATAATAGGGAGATGAGTGTTCTTGGTCAAAATGAAACAAAGTAGATAATTTTGTCATCAATTTATTGCATAAATGTGATACATGGTTGGTGTTATCCACATTTTTGGTTATCAAGATGATATTATGATTATGTCATGATAATAGAAGATCAAACTCTTCATTAAGAACATTTTCCTGAAGAAAGTTACACTTGTCATTTTCTCAAAATCACATTTTTGGAAATAGTCTGCAGGCTGCATATATACTCGCCTGCGAAAATCCTTCATTCCCGCAGGCTACATTCAGCTTGATTGCGAACTTTCCGCACTGTGTCAATGGTTAGGGTGTGGACATGTTTCTAACGGAAGAAAATGAATAAGTTCTCGATCCTTCTAGAAGGAATCTTCTAGAAGGGTGAGTTGGAGTTCGAATGGTTGGCAAA